>OY783197.1:8125646-8421472 GCA_963678675.1 Xiphydria camelus
ATATATCAATATGGCTGCCTACTTCATAGTAGGCATGGAATTCAGATATTATCAAAATACCTTTCAATCAAATCTTTTTTCCTTCCACCAGTTTTGGCGTTAAGACCAACTAATAATTCCTTCAACTGCTTCACTTTCAAATCACCGTAATTCATTTTTACCAATTTTTTTACCAGTCACATTAGTGCAGCATTAATAATGTATTATAACCGTTTAAATTTGCCCGCGGGTGTTTGGCTCGGTGGCGCCATCTGCTTCAGTTTTGCCCAGCCAACCTCATTCTGACTCTTTGCTTTGGACGGGATTTCAGATAACTCAACGATATTTTCATTATCTGAGCTCTTAGCTGATACATCTAACTGTTGTTCTTGGGAATCAGAAAGGTTGTCTGAGTACATTAATTTTCTTACAATAGCCTTAGCTTCTTTCTTCATCATTCGCCTCGATCTCTCACATTACTCCTCTTTTGGCTCCTTATTTGGTAGCAAAAACAGTGAAGGAATTGCTAAAATTATGAATTTTCGTAGCAGAAATTAACGATACCCTTTATACAATTCAAAACTTACCACCTCTTTTCAGTCTTTGGCGAATATTTAATAATCTTGCCTGCAATTCATCTTCAAAATCTTCGAGTTTAAAATGTTTACTACACATCAGTTTACTAGTAGGTCCAAGTCCATTTATCTTTTTTGTAGCATCTTCTGGCCCATTCTTTCTGTATTTTAACATCTTTAGGAAATGAAAAAAATCCATTTTCGCCTCTCTCTTTCGCTGTTTTAGAATTATTTTTACAGGTGCTTACACTGCACACTGTTCCTCCAGGCATCTGCATTAATAAAAATGAATTTAAAAAATGATTGCACTACTTATTTATAATTAAAACAAGTTAAAAACTTACCTTGAATATTAAAGGAGACTCCAGCAGTAATAGTTTAAACTTCTACTAACCAGTCTACAGGGTGGACCAGGTTAAACGTCATTTTTTTGATATGTGATAGAACAACAACAAAAAAGTAGACTTTCATAAGAAAATTTGTTTCAAAAATGTTTCCTAACAAAGATACAGGGTATCAAAGTTTCGAAAAAAAAAATGGTTTTCTCATCATAACTTCTAAACTACTTGATCGATTTCCATGAAATTTCGTACGCAGGCTAATGTAGAACAGCTCTAAGCAATAATTGAATAATTTTTAAAAATTCTCCAGTGGCGTAGATACTAGGGGCCGGTACCCCCCTTTCCCCCTCCCAATCTTCGGCGCCACTGGATATTTTGCAAAGAAAATTTAATTATTGGATTCCCCGTTTAATTTAGAGAAAAAAATCACCCTTGCAAATTTTTGATTTATGGCTTCGTTTTTGATATTTTTTTCTTTAAATTAAACGGGGAATCCAATAATTAAATTTTCTTTGCAAAATATCCAGTGGCGCCGAAGATTGGGAAGGGGGAAAGGGGGGGTACCGGCCCCTAGTATCTACGCCACTGGAGAATTTTTTAAAATAATTTAATTATTACTTAGAGCTGTACGACATTAGCCTGTGTGCGAAATTTCATGGAAATCGATCCAATAGCTTAGAAGTTATGATGAGAAAACCAATTCTTTCTCGAAACTTTGACACCCTATATCTTTGTTAGGAAACATTTTTGAAAAAAAATTTCTCATGAGAATCTATTTTTGTTTGTTGCTCTATCACATATCACAATTAATGTTCATAAGAAATTTAGTTCAACCTAGCTTTGGCCTGCTCGCAACCCTATAAATTAAAATAAATATCTCAAAAACGAAGCCATAAATCAAAAATTTGCAAGGGTGATTTTTCTCTCTAAATTAAACGGGTAATCCAATAATTAAATTTTCTTTGCAAAACAGCCAGTGGCGCCGAAGATTGGGAGGAGGAAAGAGGGGTACCGGCCCCTAGTATCTACGCCACTGGAAAATTTAAAAAAATTATTTAATTATTGCTTAGAGCTGTTCTACATTAGCCTGTGTGCGAAATTTCATGGAAATCGATCAAGTAGTTTAGAAGTTATGATGAGTAAACCATTTTTTTCGAAACTTTGACACCCTGTATCTTTGTTAGGAAACATTTTTGAAAAAAATTTTCTTATGAAAGTCTACTTTTTTTTGTTGTTCTATCACATATCAAAAAAATGACGTTTAACCTGGTCCACCCTGTATATAATAATAATATCTACTAATTTTAATTATTTTAAATTGAAAGGGAAGCCACAACAGGAAAACACTCTTCGGAATAAAAAATCGAAATATTTATATTTATTTATCTGTTATAATTCACTATCTAAAAACTGTACCGCATGTCCGAGCCCAAACTGCTCAAGCGCCGATACCTTGGCCGATAACTTGAAATTTGTTTTCGGCAGTGTTTGCCGACGGTTGAAAATTTGATAGTTAGAGATGGCTTGAGAATAGTGCGCTGTGTATACTGCGTGAGAGCGAAAAGTGTCAAACGTCTGATTTCCCGATAGCTGTCAATTCGGGAGATCGAAGTGTTTCGTCTATTATTCAATACTTCGATCTCTCGAATTGACAGCTATCGAGAAATCAGACCTTTGACACTTTTTGCTCTCACGCAGTATACACAGCGCACTCTTCTCAAGCCATCTCTAACTATCAAATTTTCAACCGTCGGCGAACACTGCCGAAAACAAATTTCAAGTTATCGGCCATAGGTATCGGCGCATGAGCGGTTTGGGCTCGGACATGCGGTATAGGTACGCAAACAGTGTATACACTTAACAAGGTCTGTAAAGTGGCATCCAGAGTAATGCGTTGCTCCCCCCTAACGCTTTCCCCGCCAATCAGTTACCAGGCAACCTGTCCCTCTCTATAAACCTTGATTATTACCATTATTTTTCGAACAGCCCTCGTATATTTGTCTTATATATTTACGTTAAATGAATGGTTTATTAAATTATTTTTAGAAATCTAAAAATTATGTCTTTCGTAACCACTTTAAAACGTATTTAAAACCACACGTTTCCACCATTTTAACGTTTATTTCACGCAACCTTGCTTATTGTGCAATCACTTCAAAAAAACGTGTATATAACACGTTTCTACCATTTATCAACGATTATTCACGTCATCTTGTTTATAGTTATACGTATACGAAATGTTTCTTCACCCTACGTATAAAAAATATGTACTAAATGTTTACTTGGAACGTGCTTTAAATCACGTTGAGAAACGTTTATTTGATACTATTATAGTTACCGAAAATTCACTACATTAACGTGCATTAAAAGTTTATTTTATGTAACCTTGTTTATTGGGATGCACCCCGATTTGCATGATCACGACGGGCGGCGGGTACAGTGACTACACCACCAACAGTGACAAACTAGAAGATGATGAACCTCGCAAAGAGTTGCTCATCGGACTGAAAGTGCCCAATTCGAAGAATATCCGACCAATTCAAGTGCCCCATGTGTAATAAAATCTAATTCGGTAGAATGCGCATGGAAATCTGAAGTCTCTAATTCCTCTAACCAGTTTCTTCTTACTCTTTGAGACACTGTCAAAGATATCAGCGAAAGCTGAACTAGGTATCATGGCTTTCCAAAAACTAGTGATATCCCCCCAAAAGATATTAAAATGTTAAAAATTATACCAAGAACTGTAGAGGAACCTATCAAAAATTAAATTTAGACAAATTGCACTTATAATCGCCCGCAAAACCAACCCCTTTAATATTAATTATTCGTAAAGAAAAATGTTAAGAATAAAAGTATTATATTCTACTCAAGGGAATCGCGAAGCTTATCTCCAATAAAAATAACACACCATTTCTCATACGGAAAAATATTTCATTAAAAAATAATTGACATCGAATGTGAGTGCCAAGTATACTTATGACCTGAAAAAAGTGAGATGATAAAATCCGACAAAAATGAAGCCTCCATTAAACCGTAATTTTATGCTACATATAAATACAGTCTTAACAAAAATTAATTTGCCAAAGGAGAACCTAACTAAAATGGTCATGACCGTCATGACCGAAGTTCTACGCCGGAATAGGGTCACTAATATTTGAAATATTTGTACTTGGCGGGCCCGTGCCTGAAGAAATTGTTATGAATACAGTAGGTATATCCGAGAGCAAAGTATACAAAGGGACTTGTAGTTTTATGTTAATTACCGTAGTGCTTTTTCGAGATTGAAACTGCGCGTGTATTTCAACATAAAACTACGGGTCTCTTTGTATACTTTGCACTCGGACATACTGTATATCGATGGCTTAGGCGCAATAGGTCGTATCCCCGAAACAGTAAATTTTACAGGAGACACAAAAAACTTCACAGTGACAATATTCGCTGGGCATACGTCCTTTTAAATAATAAAATATAGAGCGTTTTAAATGGAGATCAGGCTTGCGATGTATTGTAGGGACATACTTTTGAGGGTTACAATCAAATGGCGTTAAAAACGCAATAACGTGTTTTTTGTGGGTTACGACCTATTGCGCCTAAGCCATCGGGTGCATGTTGTGGAGCAGCTCAGTAAAAATCTGCCGAACGCGCATTCTACCGAGCGCTCCAAGTGAGCGCAAGTGGTAGCAGTCGTCATGTTTTGTAGCGAAGAAAAGCTACGCTCCAGCGCTCCCGCTCACTTCCATCGGAAGAAGTTTTGGCGCATTTTATGAATGATGTCGAGCGGTGTGAACCGATGTGTCGAATTCCGTCTGTCGTGCGACGGAACATCTTATATTTTATGTATTATTACGAAAAAAAATTACATTTTCTTGCCACCGGCAATGGAGTTAATACTGTTTAGCTCTGAGGTGCTGATATAAACAACTCAATATTTTGTAACCAGAGATAACACCGGACAACAGTGATTTTGTTACTCGAACCAAACCAGGTGATTCTTATAGATTTATGTGCGCTAAAAACGAATCTAACTCTCAAATTTGCATACCACGTCAGGATTTTTAAATACTTGAAGTTAAATATAAGAAAACGGGCGATTTTGGCCATATTCACGGGTCTATTACTAACTAAAAAATGTTTTTTTTCGAACTTTTTAATACATTAGTTTATTGTTTCTAAACGATTTTACAAAGCCAAATTTCAATCCCAAAGTACGATTTTTCAAAGCTAAAGTACGACAAGTCGATCGTTTAAATCCACTGCGCCACGCGCCTAAATGTATCGCAGGCCACGGCCAGAACTTGTTGTCAGCAGAACAGAGAGCGCTACTTCTGAGCGTACTGAGCGGTAGCGGTTTATGCTCAATCTGCTGAATGCAACCATCGATATGCGCCTTTAAGGATAATAATTTCTTGAGGTACGGGTCCACCAAGTACGATTTCAAATATTGGTGGCTCTGTTTCGGTTTAGCTACTTCGGTCATGAACATTTTTGTAAGATTCTCCTTTGTCAAATTAATTTTCGTTGGGATTATATTTATATGAAGCATAAAATTACGATTTATAGTGAGGCCTTGATTTTTGTCAAACAAATTTGTCATATCACTTTTTTCAGATCATAAGTATACTTGGCACCTACATTCATTATCAATTATTTTTTTTAATGAAATATTTTTCCGGATGAGAAATGGCATGCTATTTTTATTGAGAATAAGCTTCGCGATCCCCTTGGGGGTAAAATATGAAATATTTTTATTCTTAACGTTTTTCCTTTAAGAAGTTAATTTTATTAATGGGGTTGATTTTGTGGGCGATTGTAGGTGCAATTTGTCTAAACCTAATTTTTGTTAGATAATAACTAACTTGTACTTCGAGCGCCAATATCTTACAAATCGTTTAATGGACAAACATCTTACCTTATATTTTTCATATTAAATTCGATGAGCTCTAGAATTTGTATTGAGTAAAAAATGGATTTCCACTTGAAAAATAGCTGTAACGCAAACTTTTCGAAAGTGGTATCACCTACAATTAATCCGAATACACCATCCTATTTCTTCCCCGGAATCATAAGATTTTTATGTTTTCTATTTTTTCATATCTCTATTTGTTCCCAAGGTAATCAACTGTAGAGGAGAAGGTTCGAATATAGGCCTCCATTTTGTTTTTTCGTAATAAATTGGCTATTATTATTTTTAGATAATGTTTAAAAACGTTTACATGTAGTTTAAGCACTTGGCCATAAAGCTCCAAACGTATTTATCTAAAACCGTGAAATATACGGGGTGTTCGGAAAAAACACCGACACAGAAATAGGGGTGATAGGTTACATCATTACAAGTATTTTGATATAAGGGACCTATACCCGCAAGCGCCCCCTTCTGGAGATATCAACTTTTCAAGTTTATAACGACCGAGGTTGATCAAAGTAGAATAATATTGAGTTTTTTGTCTACCTGTACAATTGAAAAACAAATGAAAACTCCTTGTATCCGCATCATCTTCAAAAAGTACAAGGACTTGAGCCAAGCGGTTATCTTTTCCGCAAGCAGTTTGCGCAGTGGCACATCTATCCAGAATCGTTTCCGATGTTGCATGGACATGGGTGGCCGTCATTTTGAGCATTTGCTGCAGTACATTGTTTTTGTATCTCGTCAAATTAAATATTCGTTACCATCTTGATACGTTTCTTATTATTCTACTTTGATCAACCTCGGTCGTTATAAACTTGAAAAGTTGATATCTCCAGAAGGGGGCGCTTGCGGGTATAGGTCCCTTATATCAAAATACTTGTAATGACGTAACCTATCACCCCTATTTCTGTGTCGGTGTTTTTCTGAACACCCTGTATATAGGGTGAACCACCCAGTTATTGGACACCTTGCAGTTATTGTACAATCTGATTTAAATAAATAAAAACAAGATTTCTAGTTTTTACTTAAATAAATATTATCAAAACCGTACCTGGCTTATTTATTCTTGACTGTCCAATTACTGGATTGAGTATTTCCAAAAAATAAGAACACTGTTCAATTACTAAGTTTCTTGACTTTATCCCAGTTTTTTATTGTTGAAAATTATATTCTTTTCAACTTAAAATTGTAAGTTACTAGAATGTAAAGCCAATATATTTTCAATTAAAACAAGCCACCACTTATATCTTTCTAGGTAGAAAAATATCTTTTTAACACGGTCTCAAATGTTGTAAAATGCTTAAGTGTCCAATATAACTGGGTGGTTTACCCTATCTCGAGAGAGACTGTCACTATCATTATGCCTTTTTATGCATTTCCGAAGAAATTAAGTAATAATAATCACAACTTCTTTAGTATAATCATTACGAAGCATTATTTCAATAGTATTTTGCAAGTAAACAGAATGAGTTTGTAATACCACGTGTTGAGAATATGGCACGTTCTTTCATGAAAAAACTAGACCAAGAAGGTACTTAAACAAATATTAGCAAAAACCGTACCTGGCTTATTCATTCTTGACTGTTCAATTACTGGATTGAGTATTTCCAAAAAATAAGGACACTGTCCAATAACTAAGTTTTTTGATTTTATCCCAGTTTTTTATTGTTGAAAATTATATTCTTTCCAACTTCAAATTGTAAGTTACTAGAACGTAAAGCCAATATATTTGCAATCAAAACAAGCCACCACTCATATCTCTAAATAGAAAAATATCTTTTTAACACGGTCTCAAATGTTGTAAAATGCTTAAGTGTCCAATAACTGGGTGGTTTACCCTACGTGACAACAAAATTTTTTACACGTTCCGTGCCGCGTAGGTCGTATACGCCCACGCTGAACTTTCCGTTCAGGCCACTTGGAATTCTCATTGAAAAACGAAGAATTTTTAAACAAATTTATTGTAGAGTCAAATATAGGCACCTTACATCATGTATACCGCCTTAAAAAAAATCAATTTTTTATTGCTATTAATTAATAATAATAATAAAAATTTTAATTTATTGCTTTGTTGTCTAATGCATATTAAAATGTATAACCTTTTCTTGCTAATTATGGCTTTGTACTATTGAAAAATTGTAAGGCATAGATCAAAAACGAGTTTATTTAATCGTAAAAGCGTGGGCCGTATACGCCCCACACGGCCTGAACGGAAAGTCTTCAAAAATCGGTCCGGCACGCGGAACGTGTTAAAATCTGCTTCCTCAAAATAGTTTTAGAACGTTTTATTTTATTTCTTAATTTGGGTCAAAGAAGGACCCCAGGGCCAAAATAGCCCGCGTTGACGGTAAGTAATATTCTCGATAAAATTAAATTTTTTAATTGAAAAAAATTGAATTATTTGAAAAAAATTTAAAAAGTTAATTTTTCGTCCGGTTTATTAGCGAGCGTTTCGTTCATAATCGTTTAGAGCGCCGTGGTGGAGGTGACGCCGGACTAATATGAGCGGCCTCATAACGAAAGTAAAATAGAAACGTTTTTTATTCGAGGGCCGTGGTGGGGGTGAGGCTCGAGCGAAGCGGCCTTATAACGAGCGGCCTTTTAACGAGAGTTGACTGTAGCGTTATTTGTTAGGTAAATAAACCAGGGGCCCATATTAAGTACAGAGCCCATATTCGAACCTACTCCTTTATGTGTAAATAGAATTATCGATATATAAAGCAGTATTAAATTAAATCTGGCATTATAATTACATACAGAAAATAGGAAGCGAGCAGCATGCAGCTTGCACATAGCATATTGTTCGTGTCATAGGTTAAATAAAGATGCTGTACTATCCATTTTGCAGGTACTCTGTTTTAAAGTTCATAGTCTTGAAAAGTTTTCCAAAATCATGTACTTATTAATAATTTCTACTTTTACGTCGTCTTTCTAAATTGTGTCAGAATTCCATGCATCTGAAGATGTCAAAAAGTAATAGAAGTTCGTATAATCGTATGACGTCGCAACAAAACTAAAGTCTGATAGAACGAGCTCGTGAGAAGGATGGAAATAGACTATTAAATTCGAAAATAGGTATATGTACATGTGCGATGGGCGCTTCGCCATATAATTCATTACTACGAAGGTACGAGAAAAGAAACGACATAACGATGGACGAACCCGGGTACTTATCTTTAGCATTGAATATTTGACATTGTTTAACTAATCCTGTCGTTTCTCTCCTCGTTTTTCCAATTGTGATTGTGCAGTGAAACACCACATACTAATTTACGTGTAATACGTCGATACAGCAATCTCGAAAATGTCAGGAGTAAATATAGAAAAAGATTAACACACACATTGTGTGGTTGTGTGATAAAAGTACCTCTGATGTGTTCTCCATATGTGTCGATACGTGTTCCGCCAGCTATGAACAAATATTTTGTGCATAGTAAGATCACGATGACCCGACTGGGCTACAAGAAACTCCGCCGAGTTGTAATTCTTCTTTCGGACAAGTAGAACTTAGCGTTGTTTCTTGTGACCATCAGGTCATTGTGAACGAAGTGTACAGAAAGAGGCATGAAAAATGATTTATCTAAATGTATCTATTGCTTTTGAAAATACACAAATATTGTCAAAGACGTATAGTTTCGAGAGGGATGTACAGTTAAGTAACAAATTTATTATGGTGTATGTTATTTAAGAAATGCCAACGTCACTTTCGCTTTCTTAAATAAGACTCAATATTTTTGATTTTGTAAGAATTATAGAGCTCGTCAAGTCTCGGCATCGAACAGGCTCTTCATCTTATATAATTTTTATTCATCTTTACGAAAAAGAGCTCTATAATTTTTATAAAATTGAAAATATTTTTCCACGATAAAACAAAAATTAAAAGCCTATTTGTTACAAATTTCTTACTTTAGTTTTGAACATTTTAATTTTATTGTAGAAAAATAATTTTTCCTGATAATTTTTGAATATTTCTAAATCTACGAAAAATTATGAAAAATTTGTAGAAATTACATTTGTATATTCAGAATGTTTTAGAAGTACCTACCTACTTACAAATTATCGACCAAAAGGACGATTTCTAGAAAGAAAGATCGAAAAATCTATTTCACATCTCACACATGGTAGTAGGCCAGTCCAGCTTTACACAAAAAAGACACGAACCTACATTAAATGAAGCATTAGCGTTTTCTTGCTTATACACAGAGGGTGACATTTTGATAACTTGCCACCACAATATCTCAGAAAGTTACAGAGATTTTCTAAAAAAAAACTACGGTTTCGGCAGTGGAGAGGGGGAACCAAAATGACATAATCGGAGATGCCCCCACTCCAACCCCCTTAGGGGTAGCTCCCCCAACTTTGTAATCTTAAATAGCAACCCCCCATGTATGATACAGCGTTGGAAAGGTCTTTAAAAACGCTTTACAACAAAACCAAATGTTGGTACCTTTCGATGAGTAGTTTTCGTGCAAATGTGTGGAGAAAGAAACTGCTAGAAGTAAGTTTTGCCAATTTATTTATTAACACGTTCGTCGCCGCGTTCCCCAAGTACGGGTGATGCTGTTCTTGTTCAAGTTAAACGTGATTTTCAGTTGGATTTTTAAAAGGAATTTAACGGAATAAGCACTGAACTATAAATTTAGGATATACAACATAAATATTGAAAATATACACATTATAGTATACTTTTTTAAAATTTATATTTATGGTAAAAATGGATCCTTTATAATGTCGAAAAATTAACGGATTGACCTGAATTCGGTTACCCAGGGGTTTTCGGGGTCGCTGATTACGAATCCGAGGCCAGAATTGCAAAATTTCTAGATGGCGCCACAATACGGCGCATGCGCGGATCAAATCTCGACGTAAAATTGAGTAATTGCCTTGAATTCGGGTACCCGAGGGTTTTTACGGTCGCTGATTACGAATCCGAGGCCAGAATTGCCTAATTAGTAGATGGCGCTACGATACGGAGATTTGATCCGCGCATACGGCGTATCGTGGCGCCTTGTAGGAATTTTGCAATTTTAGTCTCGGATTCGTAATCAGCGACCCCAAAAACCCCCGGGTACCCGAATTCAGAGCAATTACTCAATTTTACGTCGAGATTTGATCCGCGCATGCGCCGTATTATGGCGCCATCTAAGAATTTTGCAATGCTGGCCTCGGATTCGTAATCAGCGATCTCGAAAACTCCAAGGTACCCGAATTCAGGTCAGTCCGTTAACAATCCGTAAACTCAACCGAATCGCGTTGGGCGACGAACGTGTTAAAGGTCAATTATGTTACAATAAATTTTCGAAGTGATTTCCATTACCTGATCTTCTTCCCTGCGTTTTCTTCTTATGGGAACATCTGAAATCTGTTGTTTTTCAAACTCAACCAGCAAGCATTAACCAACTGATATAGAGAATTACGCAAGAATGTCGCAAAATTTCAAGAACGTTTGAAAAATTTAGAAAAATCAATGGAAATCATTTCGAAAATTAATTGTAACGTAACTGACTTTTAATGAATAAATTGACAACTTACTTCTAGCAGTTTCTTTCTCGATTTGCGTAAAAACTACTCATCGAATGGTACCAAAATTTGGTGTTGTTGTAAAGAATTTTTAAAGAGCTTTCCAATGCTGTATCACACATGGGGGGTTGCTATTTAAGATTACAAAGTTAGGGGGGCTACCCCTAAGGGGGTTGGAGGGGGTGCGTGTCCGATTATGTCATTTTGGTTCCCCCTCTCCACTGCCGAAACCGTATTTTTTAAAGAAAATCTGTAACTTTCTGAGATATTGGGGTGGCAGGTTTTCAAAATGTCACCCTGTATGTTTTGGACCTGTACCTACTGGTAGTATAAATCCAGATTTGCAACTCTGAGAACCCTGTGCTAACTGAGTGGTGGTTGAAAAACAACGATTTTTTCGCACTTGTTTTGGTTTTTCGACAATATCTCCTAAACTATGCATTTTTGGAAAAAATTTATACATTCCTTTTTTAAAGTTGATTAAATTTGCTACAAAATGAGATATAAACCACTCTTATAAGTAAAATAGTTACTGAGATACCGCTCCGAAATGGAGCATTTTTTTCCCAAAAAGGGCAAATTTTGATTTTTTGTTCATGTTCCGAGTTTAATACCGGCAATATGACGCGTCTAACATTAAAAGTTATTAAAATGGCAGCGTATTGGCAATGTGGATCATTGGAACTGTGTACATGGTAAACATTCGTGATGAAGTGGAACGCTTTTGTGACATCTGCTCAACTTCTGAACAACACGTCGATATGAGAGTCACTCGAATTGTTCCTGACAACAAAGATGCCGAAGAATTGAAAAACTGGTTCGAGGAGCATCCCCCTTTTCTTGTTACGGACAAAATTGTTAACATCAACAGTGGAATTGTTGGACGCAATGAAGTCAATTGCTACAAGGCCAAGGAACTGGGAACGCATGGGTTGGAAATAATAGAAAACCAGACATTCGGAAAAGTTGGATTCAAACGTAGAGACCGAGTCGTTACCTCGGGAAGTGTCAAGAACGTCATAAAAGTGCGGGACAAGAAAATTCAAATTGACCCTCTATCAATATTCCAACGAGTTAGCATCGCCAAAAAATCTGACGCAAAGCTGAAAAACTACTTCAAATACGAATTGGCCTCCTACCTCATGTCGCTGTTCACCTAAGCTGGAATGAGGAAGGGAACTAAATCAGCCTTGTACTCGTCATTCACACCTCACTCCACGAACATCTTGCGAGACGCCAACACCCACATCGTTATTGATTGTGGCTACTTACTCCACAAGTACGTGTGGCACCATAACACGTCAGTGAAGGCCATCATTCAGGGTTACATAAATTATGTCAAAACCCATTTTGGTATGAATATTACTGTGGTGTTCGATGGATACGCGGTGGACGTCGCTCAAAAAAGCACCAAGAATGTCGAACGTCTCAAACGTTACTCTGCTCTTCGGTGCAGTGACACTGTCTTGTTAGCCACAACAAATACCAGCATTACACAAGATAAGTTACTGAGCACTGAATTTGAGCAGCATAGTGTCATAGTGAATGTATCCGAAGAGTACGGTGATGCTGACATCATTAGAGCTCCCATCGCCAAAGATGTCTCCACTGAGAAGGTCATCATCGGAGAAGACGTAGACCTGCTTGTACTACTAGCTGGCTCGGGCTCCCACATGGACAATATTTACCTCCAGAAAGGTGGCAAAGGGGATCCAGATGTCCATTATAGTCCCACATCGTTCACCAGCAGAATCTCTAATTACCCTCCCGGCTTGATCATGTTCATTCATGCATTCAGTAGGTGTGACACTACGTCTGCCCCTTTCTGGCAGGGAAAGAAACAAGTTTATTACCACCTTCCGCAAAAACCCAGAGCCAGTTAAGGACGCAGAGGTCTTCCTCTATCCAGTACGAGCCATGAAGAAATCACCGTAGCTGGGGAGAAATGCCTCGTTGCAGTATATGGAGGAAACACAAAAGCGAACCTCTCTCAACACCCTCAGATACTTCCACTTCATGAGGTCGGCCACAACAACTAAAGTCAACCTGGCTCGTTTGCCGGCCCCCCCCCCCCCCCCCCCTCACCACAGATGCTGCGAAACAGCACACATACCATGCGTATCACCAGGTATGTCAATGTACATTTGTGCTTTGAAATTACCAATGTACAATAACGTCTTTTTATTCTTTACAGATACAAAAGTGTCTTGGTGTGCCGAAAAACTCAACGGACTGGGGTTGGAAGTTGGATGAGTTGGGACTATTGCCTATTACCATAACAAGTGAGGTAGCTCCACAAACCGTCTTGCAGTTCATCTACTATAAATAAGGACTGCGTGGGGGGCTGTAGCTGCCACAAAGCAGGACTGAAATGTTCGGCTTTGTGTACATTCTGCGGGGGGAAATCCTGCCTCAATGTGCTTCAAATCCTGCCTATGAAACTGGACGATTCGTCTTCCATTGAAGATGACGATGCCCTGGAAGAGGCCGATATCGAATTACCAATATCAATGGCAGCAGTTTCATCATTGGAACCTACTCTTGGAACCAATTGAATGGAATAATAACTGAAATTGCTATTGTCAATATTTATAATTATGTTTGCATACAATGAATGTTACATTGTACAGTTATAATCATAATTCCAGTATACAATAATTTTTCTGGCGAAAAACGTTGAAACTTCAATCAAAAACCACTTGGTTCGTGCAAGAAACGATGTTACTCAACTTTCGTTTTTTTGTCATTCCTGATGAAACTATTAGAGCTACCGTCACCTACCTGAGCTCAAATTAAAGCTTAATCAATTCCATACAAACTTAATCGTACTGACTTTTACTCTGGGATGCGTCATTTTGCTGGTATTCAAATCGGAACATGAAAAAAACTTCAAATTTGCACTTTTTGGGAATAATGTTCTATCTTCGAAGAGCTGTATCTCAGTCACTATTTGACTTATAAGAGCAGTTTGAATTCATTATGTAGAAAATGTAATCTACTTTAAAAAAGAATGTATAAAATTTCTCCAATAACGCATAGTTTAGGAGATATTGTCGAAAAACCGGAACAAGTGAGAAAAAATCGCTGTTCTTCGACCACCACTCAGTTAGCACAGGGTTCTTAGGGTTGCAAATTTGGGTTTATACTACCAGTACAGGTCCGAAATACATAAGTAAATAACCACTAATGCTCCATTTAATGTGGATTCCATGTAAAAGTTAACTGGACTATAGAAAAACTTTTGTCTAAAGGTCCCCGAAAATAAATAAAAAATGAGTCTGCTAGTAATCGAGACACTGATGTGTAAACATCTCGTGAGCGGTAACTATGGAACGGAAATGTGATTGGGATTTGTGAATATTGGTATCTGTAATCGAAGTAATTTCAAACAATTTTAAATCTCATAACTGTAGAAAAATATTTTTCATTTTCATTTTCATTTAATAATGCCGCGCCTGACACAATCGGCTTATGATAGCTAAAATAAATAAGTGAGTCGGAGTAGCACCGATCGATGAGGAGTTACTCCGACTCACTTACTGTACATGGCGAACACCACTTCCATACAACATTTTTCTGCCACATGTTTACACATCAATTAGTCATTCTAACTTGAAATTGATGTGTAAACATGTGGCAGAATAATTTTGTGTGGAAGTGATGTTCGCCATATACAGTAAGTGAGTCGGAGTAACTCCTCGTCGATCGGCTCTACTCCGACTCACTTACTGTTCATTGTAGCTATCATAAGCCGATTGTGTCGAGCACGGCATTATTAAATAAAAATGGAAATGAATAAATATTTTCTACAGTTATAAGATTTAAAATTGTTTGAAATTAGTTCGATTACAGATACCAATATTCACAAATCCCAATCACATTTCCGTTCCATAGTTACCGCTCACGAGATGTTTACACGTCAGTATCTCGAGTACTAGCAGACTCGTTTTGTTTTTGTTCTCTCGTACCTGGATAAGCCGGGTACTGCATTAGATGGCTCGCCATGACCCGTCTGATAATTGATTTTCACACAGGAAAGGTATAAACCGTGGTGTTCGCAGCTTACATTCCCGGAATATGCCGTTTCGGAGAACTTAGGATTAGCTAAGGATTGGCGAGGTATTTATGACTGTGATACTATTAAACGGTGCGAACCGTTGTGTGGAATTCCATTTATCCGCTCGTTATTTCTCGATAGGATAGCAATCCTAAATTAGTATAGAATATTTGAATTTTACCGCTATAAAATCTAGTTACCCTTGAAGGTTGTACGGCCTTAGGATCTAATCTAGTTGCATATGCGACAATGCACAAATTTACATGTACCGTATGTCCGCGATCAATCAGACCATAGCAAAATTGCGAGTTTTGCATGAGCACCCCCGTGGGTCTCCTCGTCCAATAGAATCACCGGAGAAGCGTGAATGCGTATGCGTAGTCATCCGCGTTGGCGTCGTCAGCAAGTTCACATAGGTCATTTCGATAACCGATGTCCGTATGACCGATGTCCATATGACCTTGAAGTTTACCTTCGGACGGGCTTGGTGGCCGGGGCGAATTCGAGCAATTTTTACCGGTAGAAGTCGAGTCGGTAGTTAGAGTTGGTGTCAACTCGAGAGATCGAAGCGTCTAACTTCGAAATCATGAATTTGTGAATAATGGAAATTACTCACCATAATTCACAAATCCACGATTTCAAGGTTAGACACTTCGATCTCCCGAAATGACACCAATTCTAAGTACCGACTCGACCTCTACCGGTAAAAATTGCTCGAATACCGACCAAGCCCGACCGAAGGTAAATTTCAAGGTCCCTGTAACTGTGCGGTTCTGGTCGGGACATACGGTATACCGCATACCGTATGTCCCACTCTGTATTGGCCATGCAGTTTGAAATTACTTTCGGCAGGTTTGGTCGGTACTCGAGTCATTTAATACCGGTAGAAGTCGAGTCGGTAGTTAGAGTTGGTGTCAATTCGAGAGTTCGAAGCGTCTAACCTCGAAATTATGAATTTCTGAATAATTGAAATTATGTATGTACAGAGTGGAACATACGATACAGAGTGGAACATACGGTATCCCGTAAGAAACGCAACGAGTGACATTTACCTTCGGCAGTATTTGCCAACGGTGCACATGTAAAAGACTCAAACACCGTCGGCAAATACTGCCGAAGAAAAATGTCGCTTGTTGCGTTTCTTACGGGACGTGCGGTATACGATATTATGGTATATATAAATTATTTAGACAGAGATACAAGTGTTAGCTGTTTACGGAGCGCGTGGGGAAGCTAGGAGAAAGTGACTAGGCTTGTGTGCGTCACCAATGCTAGCTGCGCTATTAGTAGGTTGTATAGCGATTTATTATATCGACATCATCGACATGAAAATGTAATGCCACCTTAGGCCGCAAGCGTTGAAGTAGCTGCGCACGAATCACTGCGCACTAATCACATCCGGTTTCACATTTCATCATCCTTTTTTTGATAATTACTAAGTAGATACTTTTAAAGCATTCTGAATAAATAAATATAATTTCTACAATTTTTTCAGTTTTTCAAATAAATTTCAAAATATTGAAAAATCAAAGAAAATTATTTTTTCTACAATAAAATCAAAATGCACAAAACTAAAGTAAGAAGTTTTCAACAAATAGGCTTTTACTTTTAGTTTTTTTCATTGAAACATGATGTTTTTTAAAAAAATTATAGATTTTTGTCAATTTTGATATATAAATAAATATACCGTATGGCTGAGTGTAAAGTATACATGGGGACTTATAGTTTTGTTTCGACTCACGTCAAAATTTTGGAAAGTTCGACTGCGCATAGGCAGTAATCTACAATGACCAATGATATTGGCGCTTTGAAAATAGCTTACGTTAGTCAAAATAAAACTATGAATCCCTGTCCCTATTTTGCACTCGAACATACAGTATATCTTTCGAAAAACCACGTGTAACTTACATCCATAGCGATATTTCTGAATTTCATAGCAACAGAAATAATTAAAAGTAGTATCATGAATGCCTCCACCCTGTACATATAGACTTTATTATTTATATGAACGCCGACCGAACGTTTTGCAGTAAAATTCTATAATATGTTCGGCACCTTCGGAATATTCTATTCTCCGATTATTGAAATTAAAGATCTTTTATAGTTACAAGAAGATTTCTTCAATAGGTATTCTACATAGAACTAAAATCTTTCTACTAACGGTACAAGGAAAATACAAAAAAAAATTAAAAATTTTGCTCGTGTTTTCCAAAATCTGAAAGACGTTACCTACGATTTTATCTCATAAACACGATCGACGTCATAAGTTTTTCTTGTGAAAGCGTATAAGCCAAACAGCACACTCAGCTTAACAAGACAATGAACTAAGTATCACGCAACTCGGTATGCGAACGCCTAGAATAATGTGTTTCCAAGTAATCGTAATTTGACGTTACGTGGTTTCATTTACGAGTACAGCCAATATCTTTATTTTACTTACTAATTTTTCCAGCTGCTTGTAAACCGCTGAGAAATACGGAACTCCATTCGTACTGGAACAAAATAATTTCGTTTAATCTCCTCAAAAATAAAGAAGATTATTATACAAAACAAAGCTCTGATTGACTTAGCGAGAGATTCCGCAATCTTTAGGTACTAATTATGTTCTAAAATAAAATCACTGTTAATCACGATAGTGTCTAAACCGTTCGATTTAATCACATACTTTCTTTCTAGTCTAACTACGCTTTGATATCAAACTGCATCGAGCAGCGAGCAAACGGCAGCAGGCATATTTAGCAATTGTAGTGATGGACTTTCATAAAATGATGCCTGAATCTAAAGCTGCGATCCAGCAGAAGTCTGTTCGGAGCTAGAGTCACCTATTATTAGAGAAATTCAGAAATTGAGGGACTGTGCGTCAAGAGCTAGCGATACGTAACGACTAGGCAGCGAAGCTAGCAAATCCAAAGGCGTAGTTATTGGTTATGAAATTTCGGGCTCCTTAAGGAGCACTGAAAGAAAATCAGTACAGACCAAACTGGCAGAGCATTTTTACCAGTTATCTGTAATATTTCGAACGCCTTGAGAAATACATATTTATATTAGGTATAAATTTTAGATTGAATTAAGATACAAATAGTGCGTGGATACCTCAACGATATATCAAGTTTATAAAAATCGATATTCTGTGTGTACTAAATATAATATTTTTATAAAACGAAAAGTTGAAATAAAATTTAATTATAAAACTAGACAATTTTAGTTTCAAATCTTTGACAAAAAAAACTCTATATACAATCCGTTCCCCTCAATACACGCCAGCGTAGCACATTGCATATCGGTTGGCGCTATCGGATCCAAGATGATTCCCTAAAATTCGGTGACAATACCGACAGCCCAGACACGAACCAAATAGCCAGGACACGAACCAAATAGACGTTTCAGTCCGAAAAACATCGGTCATCTCAATAGTGGTGAATGTGACAGATGCTCTGACAGATAGTTTGATAATCGTTTGTATTTTTTTCGAATAATCAAGATAGTGAACGGAAGCAGTGTCATTTTTTTCTGGTTGTGCATAAAGAGTAGGAAAGGAGATATCAGTATCTCAGAAGAAGTGCCATCAGATAAGTTACTTCCTAATTGTCCGACTTAACCTCATTTTGATTACGTATATAAAGGACAAATACTTTGCAGACATTCTATTTTTTAATTTCAGCGTCATGCGAGATCGGGAGGAAGCAATGGATTAATCAATACATTTGATTTTTGCTCACTGTCAACAATCAACCCGGATAGGAAAGAATTCTCTAGAACTCTGCGGTACAATGCCATGGTAAGAATATCAGGTTTCACCGACACGACCTACTTCGACAAGGTCTGTATCAACTTTAGCGGTATATTGGTGGCACTGCACTAATCCTGTGGCACATTTTTCTATCTGAGAAAGCATATTATTATGGTAGTACAGCTGTACAGCGTTCCGATAATATACCGTCTTCCTGTACTGACAGTATACATGTATTTTTTACCTCCAATATGCCAGAATTAAAAATCTCTAGAACTCTGCGGTACAATGCCACGGTAGGAATATCAGGTTCTACCGACACGACGTACTTCGACAAGGTCTGTATCAACTTTGGCGGTATATTGGTGGCATTGCACTAATCCTGTGGCACATTTTTCTATCAGGGAAAGCATATTATTATGGTAGTACAGCTGTACAGCGTTCCGATAATATACCGTCTTCTTGTACTGACAGTATATATGCATTTTTTTACCTCCAATGTATGTCAGAATTAAAAGTCTCTAGAACTCTGCGGTACAATGCCACTGTAGGAATATCAGGTTCTACCGACTCGACGTGCTTCGACAAGGTCGAGATTTTTAATTCTGGCATATATTGGAGGTAAAAAAAATGCATGTATACTGTCAGTACAGGAAGACGGTATATTATCGGAACGCTGTACAGCTGTAGCACCGTAATAATACCTATGCTTTCCCAAATAGAAAAATGTGCCGCAGGATTAGTGCAGTGCCACCAATATACCGCTAAAGTTGATAAAGACCTTGTCGAAGCACGTCATGTCGGTAGAACCTGATATTCCTACCGTGGCATTGTACCGCAGAGTTCTAGAGAATTCTTTTCTATCCGGGTTGATTGTTGACAGTGAACAAAAATCAAATGTATTGATTAATCCATTGCTTCCCCCGTTCTCGCATGACGCTGAAAACAAAAATAGAATTAACACAAAGATATTTGTCCTTCTTACGCAATCAAAGTGAGGTTAAAGCAGTTAGATAGAAAGTAACTTATCTGATGGCAATTCTTCTGAGATACTGCTGTCTACTTTCCTGCTCTTCATGCACAAGCAACCACAGAAAAATATCACTGCTTCCGTTCACTATCTCGATTATTCGAAAAGAAATGCAAACGATTATCAATCTATCTGTCAGAGCGTCTGTCACATTCACCACTATTGAGATAACTGATGTTTTTAGGACTGAAACGTCCATTTGGTTCGTGCCCCTGCTATTTGGTTCGTGTCCGGTCTATCGGTATTGTCACCGAATTTTAGGGAACCATCTTGGATCCGATAGCGCCTACCGATATGCAACCCAGGTACGCCTGCGTGTATTTTCTGGGACGGTCTGTATATATATGAGTTTTTTTACATTATTATTTTGTGTACGATACGCTCCTGGAGTTTGGTCCGATCCTCCCGACTCACCCTGTATATATCAATAATATACGTATCAGCTGCGTATATTGTATCTTTAAAAAATATATTTCCTCATATCTGTGAAATATACGCATGAGTTACGTATATTGTATCTCTAAAAAAATAGAATCCTCATATACATGAAATTATACACATCAGCTAAATATATTATATCTCTCAAAAACGTACATTTCCTCTTACCCGTGAAATATACGTATTAGTTATGTATGCAGATATTACAGGTTTACATATTAATGTTACTTTGACAATTTTAAACATGTAATATTGAAAATTGGTACCTTAAAATCATTTAAAAAGGTACAGATTTTTATAATTTTAAATTGCATCATAAGAATATAGGATTCTTATATATAATATAGCTCTCTATAGCATTTCTAATATTAGTTTGATAATACTCAATAATTCCGAAATTATACATACGAAAAATGTGTAGGGGAATGTGGGGCACAATGGAACATGGGGCACAGTGAAACATTCATTCTGGCGGGCGCACGGAAGAGCCTAGTTAAACGGGATTTTGACAAAAAGCGTGGCGATCGATCCTCAACAACCCCAGCTAATCCCCACTTCCACTTACTTGAGCGACTGGACGTGTCGTAGTGTAGTGCTTCTTTTCGGCGTCAAACTCAAAAATTTGCTTCTACGTGTTTTCATCTCCAAGTAAGAGCGATTTTTGTGTTCAATTGGTTCTTATAATTGGTTGCCATAAGGCAATTCAACCTACATCTATCGCTAAACATTTTGCCCTACTTTCATCTTTCTACTTCTTCGCGTTCGTGGTGGGAAATATGAAGAACCAAAATATATATCTGGATTGGGGTTCCTTTAAACACAGGCCGTGGGGGCACGTTGAAACGTTTCATGGAACCCCGGATGTATAAATGTAGGAACCCAAGCATGTTTTGAAGTGAAACTTCTTTGCTGAGGGTACTGAATGCGCGCCCGATGAGACCAAAAACCGTAACGAAACCCACACACTCCACCGCTCTCGATCATGTCTCACTCATACAGCGCTCTCGACCCTGTCTCAATACACCGCTGTCGACTCTGCCCCATTCCACCGCTCCCGACCGTGCGTACGTTAAAGCCATGTGTCGACTTTGCGAGGCTGGCTCGCGAAGCCGCCGCGCGAGGCGTGCCTCGTGTTGGATCGCCTTGCCTAGTGAAGCTACCGCCGTTCGTTTGTCTACATATTCCGAGGCAAAAATGTCTTGAGGCTGCCTTGCGCGGCGGCCTCGCGAGCCAGCCTCGCAAAATGGTATGTGTTCTGTCGCAAAGGAGACTTCTACGTCATTTTTTACCGCTCACTATTATCGCAACCTAAGTAACACACTAATCTAGATCTAATCTGTACATCGGTCGCATCAGCGAGGCGGGCGGTATGTTTTGGTGAATGGGGGTTGCGAATGCGTTCGCAGTCCCACACTTTTCCCCCAAAACAACCTCGCAGTGTATCTAATTGTAAACCACGGCTACATCACGGAATTACTGTATCTCTTTGAATCCAATATATGGTAATCACCAGTAATATTGTGAGTGCAGTGTTAAACCATTTCAACTAACCGATACGGTTAAAATCCACCACTCTACTCTTGATCGCACATGTTATAGTTATTTATTTGAAACTGAAGAATAAATGAAGGAAAAATCAATCGCTGTTTAGACTGTGCAGAGGGGGTCTGGTTTGTGTTGCTCGAGAGGGTTTCTTCGGGCGATCGAAGCTATTGTTCATATTATGAGACGACGCAGTGTCGCGCCTCCACTAATTGTAAGAGGACTGTTTAGGCTCACCATAAATCTAGCGTTTAGGACCCTTTTTTGGGCGTATCCGTAAGATGATATAAGAAGACAGACTAGAGGGCGCAGAGTTACTTGTGAGTTGTTTGTATTTCATTTGTCGCATTTTTAGTTTTCCGGATTTTACCGCGTCGAGTAGCCGGCCATACGGAGCTCGTGTAGCCTGCGATTGGAGTCTCGACTTTTCTCGAGTAACCACCGCGCATGTACATTCTTTCGCGCGCGCGCGCTTGTGTGTATTTTAATTTATAATTATTATTGCAAAAAAGGCCACAGAATGGTCGAAATAGTACAGCGACAGGCAACGTGTTAAATAAACTTTCCATTTCGTAAACGTCAATGAACACTGAACATTCTTTCGCGTGTGTGTTATATTAAAATTATTATGGCAAAAACAGGAAAACAACGGACAAAAGAGTTTTGTGAGAGGGAACGTGTAAAGGAAGCGATGACGAAGGTACTAGCTAAAACTAGTACATAACGAAATCGAGAATGGAGAGAAAGAATTAAATTCACACAATCAAATATTGATAGATCTGCTTATGTGGATCAACACCAGTCCACAACACTAAAAAAACAAAACGTGTGGCCACCACATGCAGAAGAAGTGAAACTTCGACACCAGTTTCTCTGAATTTGATTCCGGTGTTATTAGTTTCAATTGGCTCTACGAAGAAGCATTGTGTAAAAGACTTGTATAGAGCCAATTGAAACTAATACCACCGGAATCAAATTCAGAGAAACTGGTATCGAAGTTTCACTTCTTCCGCGTGTGGCGGCCACACGTTTTGTTTTTTCTTCAACTACATTGACATGTTATGCTGGCAATAATTCATTCCTAAAAAAAATAAAACTTGTGGATCCGCTGACTAGGTGAAATTTGAATAATTACTGAAAAAGGCGTCAAGCAAGTGTGCAAAGCTAGCAAGTGGGCTATTATTGCGTTTTGACATTCAGTATATCGAAAAATTAAAATTTTCTGAGAGAAAGGTTATTTTACCTGTTTCAAGATACTCCTCGCTCCGTTTCACTGTACCCCAGGAATGGGGCACAATGAAACAAAAATCTTTTTTTAGAAAATGGCCGCTCACGTTTACAAACAACTTTCTACATATAATTGGTACCTTACACTCCATAGCACTCCTTAGATCCATAGGTAACAGAACAAATTTTGTTGGTTGACAAAAAAAGTTTAGGTGAGTGCTAATGACAAAAACAATGTGTTCTATTGTGCCCCACTTTCCCCTATAGATATATATGCACTGCAATTTATTTGATATATGTATGAAATAATGTCACTAAATTTACAATACCTGGCTAACTCCATGGTCGAGGCTTCGGCCTCCTACGTTGAGTACTCGGGTTCGAATCTCCGCTAGCCAACTATGATATGTAATCATGTAACAGCCGTTAAGACGACTCGAAAGCGTGACTGTTTTTTGGGACAGCACTATTTTATCGGCTATAAATCCGGGGATCGAGATCATTTTAAAACGGGAACAGACATTATGATCCTAATAGATGGAATTAAAACCTTAGACCATTGACCAGGGTGCTTGGCTATCGCCGAAGCCAGAGTATTCATCGATAATGAATAATTTCAATTTAATGAAATGTGGATAAAGTAGATATTTTGCTAAAACATTTGTTTACATAAATTTGCATGCCAGTTAGCTATATAAACGGATATAAGCACCCTTCCTTGAGTTATAAGGATACCAGAACAAGAATTTTCGAAGAGGAAAATGTCCTCAAATTGGCCAGATCTGTATCCAACTATGGCAGAGTCAGCAGTGTGCTTTGCCGAAATCTAGCACGCAATTCCTCGCATTATAGTGCCAGATTCTATCACGAGGGTACTGAACTATCTCCTAAAACTCTAGGTCCTCGGTACAGTGGGTGGTTGTCAAATACTTGAAGCGACAGAAATAATATGCTGAGATATACAAAGTGAACCTTATATGTTTTCAATAAATCATAAATAATTGAGGGAAATTCGTAAAGCCGTCTCTATATATCGCCATAAAAAACTGAAAAATATTAATAAATTTTATTTGTATAGATAACAATAGACAAAACCAAGAACTCGGCAACGGGTAAAGATAAATTACTTCTTCTTTTTTTTGATCCAAAGTAAAGTTAATCGAAAAGTCGAAAGAAAACTTCTTTGAGAAAATCAATCAGTATAATAATGAATAAGTTATTTCAAATAATAATTAGTAAAGCCCGGGACTTCATTGGCGTGAAACGCGGTTTCAAAAAACAGTAATAACGTATACTTACAGCAAACAGACCCGGACGTAATTTATGATTGGAATTTGATAGATGCCCGAGCACTTACACTGAGTGTAGAACCGTACTAGTAGGGGTCTCCATGCCAAATCTATCACTTTTTTTGAAGTAAATTTTCTTTATAAAAAAAAATAAGAAACGTGAAAAAAATTAATAATTCATACTCTTTTAAAACAATTAAATATATAAATCTCTTTCTAGGTCTCGACACTTTAAAAATGTGAAAAAAAATGAGCATGTAGCCACACTCATGTACTTTCCGGTCATCCATTCAAAAACACGGTTACTTTATAAACAAACTTGTAATTACACAGTCACAAAAAAAGTGGGGTATACTTTTGAGGCGATATATGTTATCCGTAGTAATTTGGCCTCCTGATCACGAATTGGGTGTCCAAATTTGGCAATCACATCACAATTTTTTCTAACCTCAAAAAGCTATGTACAGTCACACAAAAAAAAAGAGCGGTATACTTTTGATGCGATATATGTTACCCGTAGTAATTTTGCCTCCTGATGACGAATCCGGCGTCAAAATTTGGCCATCACATCACATTTTTTTCTAATCTCAAAAAACTATCCAGAGATCATGATTTTCAAAAAGTTAATGGACTTAAACCAAATTCGGTAAAGGGGGGTTTTTGGGTTGCTGATCACAAATATGAAGTCGGATTTCAAAAACTCAAGATGACGGATCCAATATGGCGGACGAGATTTTCGAAAATCGATGGATTCATGCCAAATTTGGTATAGGGGTGTTTTTTCAGTCGCTCATTACGAATGTGGTTATATTTGCAAAAATTAAAAATTTTCGAAAATTTCGCCCGCCATGTTGGATTCGCCATCTTGAATTTTTTAAATCTGGCTTCAGATTCGTAATTAGCGGCCCAAAAAAAACTCTATACCAAATTTGGCATGAACCCGTCGATTTTCGAAAATCTCATACGCCATATTGGATCCGCCATTTTTAATTTTTGAATTTCTACTGCAGATTTGTGATCAGCGAGGAAAAAAACCTCCTACACTGAATTTGGTTTAAGTCCATTAACTTTTGAAAATCATGATCTCTGGCTGGTGTTTTGAGATTAAAACAAAAAATTGATATGATAGCCAAATGTTGACACCTGATTCATGATCAGGAGGCAAAATTACTACGGATAAGATATATCGTATCAAAAGTATACCCCACTTTTTGTTTGTGTGTGCGTGTGCGTGCGTGTGTGTGTGTGTGTTATTGTAAGAGTAGCGCAAAGTGTTACTTCGGCAGTCCCGTGGTTGGCGTTTTCAGGGTGCAGCTACTCGTCCCCAGTCTATCCTTCGCTAACTATAGTCCAGGCAACGAAGGAATAATAAGCGGAAAAAATTCATGTAGAAGCCAATTTTGTCACAGCTGTAGGGGAAGGTGTCATTAACAACATACTAAAAGTACTAATGGGTGGGAGTGAAGCTAGGGGGGGGGGGTAATGTCTCTAAAGGTCCCTTTTTTCAGTTTTTCGTTAATAACTCGAAAACTACTGCCTCTAGCGAAAAAAAGTTCATGTACTAAATAAATCTATAATAAAATAATTAGTGTTCAAGGATGTATCTTGAACATTAATTTTCGTCAACACCTAAATTTTCATCATCATCGATGCTGTCTTGGATGGGGGTTCCGTTCGTACATGTGCAGTGGCACACGCCGCAGGCTTCGGAGCAGGCAATCCTTGCTTTGCCGCAACCGCAGCGCTACCCACACCCAGTCGTGCATCGGCAAAAGATCATGTTCAGAACGGAGTCGGGTATCGCAGGGTCGTTCGTGGTAACTGGGTTAAGGGTACCATCTTCACCCATGGCCCAGCCCCATTGGGTGGGTGGTAGGGGGTTGCCGAGCCGCTGTTGTATCTGTAAGAAAATAATCAGACCAAGGTAAGTATTTAGCAGGAATTGATATTTGTAATTTTAAGAAATCACTATTTAACAACTACATGTATATGAATGTACCCGTACATATACTCTGAGCCAGGGTTGCTTTGAAGCTCCTCTGGTGGGAGGAAGAGTGGCCATTAGTTCAGGCAACGAAGGAAAAATAGGGGGAAAGATTGACGGGGAGCCAAATTTTGGCACAGTTGTAGGGGAAGGTGTCACTAACAATATACTAAAAGTCCTGGTGGGTGGGAGTGGAGCTATGGGGGGGGGGGGTCTAAAGGTCCCCTTTTTCAGTTTTCCGTTAATAACTCGTAAACTACTACCTCTAGCGAAAAAAATTAAGTATGGAGGGGGGAAAATGGAAAATTAAAAAAAAAACGGTTTTACGGTTAAAAATGAAATGTTTATTGTTAAAACTGTTAAAAGTAGGAGGCACTCGATCCCAACTTCGAAAGAAGGGACACCAAGTTCTTTGATCCAAATTTTCTGTATATGAACAGAGCGATGCTGGTCAAAATTGGGGATATGAAACATCGAGGGCGAACAGCAGCAATAAGAGCATGAGCTATAGTTGCCATCTTTTTCCGCACCACCTCTTTCAACCTTTTTTTCTCTGCAATGCAGTCTATGAAGGCTCTGAGAGATTGAGGTATTAATTGTTCAGCCTTACTGCAGAAGCTAGCTGAAGGAGGATAGGCACTGTTGTCGTAAGCCATGGATTCAATGTCTTCCAAGATAATTTCAGCAGCTTTTCGTACAATTCTCTCACGTTCTGTCTGTTCATCTTTAAATCTTGAAGTGTACCATGAGTCGCTCAAGATTTTATCACCAAAAGTACGAAAGGAGACGATAGTTTGTCTGGTACGAATTGTGCTGAAAACAATTCGGTCCCCATATTTTTCCCTCATTCTCCCTTTGATGGTCTTCATATCTGGTACTTCCCCCGTAATCTGTTCCAACAACTCGTCCATAGAGAATTGGCAATTACCATTCCCTTCAATGTAATCGTAGATTTCTTCCATTGCTTCTAATATCCCTTCATCTTGAGGACGTCCAGTTTTTCTTTTCGAGAGAGCAGCGGCGAACATGAATTTTTTGTAACAATCCTCATGATATATTGCATCTACTGCGTATAGATCCCCAACAGTGCAGATACGTCTTACTACGTCGTTTCCCCACTCATCCTTTCTTTTCTGTCCACGAACGATAATGGAATTGTGAAACGTAGTCGTACCAACATTATAAACTGTTCGACGCCTAGCATAAGGTTTCTTCTCTCCTTCTCTTCGTCATACGTTTCTGTGCAGCAGAAACACATCGTTTTGAAATCGAATTTCACTTGCCCTGAACACAAAGACGAGGCATCACGTGATGTTGAAGGTTGCTCTGAAAGAGTTTCTCTCAAAGACCTCTTTATTGAGTCACTTCTGACGTATTCTTTTCTGCAAGAATGGTGAACAACACCACTTGTCTTACTCCTGAAACCTTTCTATTTCCCATCTTTCCTTAACACACTTGCCTTCACTAATCCAACTATCCCTTTTTCCTCGACGTTACACAAATCACTTTCAACTTCACCGTCACAAATTAAACACTTCTCAGCCATAGTCACTTACTACGTGAATGCACTATCGACGATTCGCGATACCTTAACTTGACTGGGAGTGAGGTTGAGACGCGGAACACAATACTATGATGGGTGATGATACACTGATGAAGATGCGATTTGTCCCAGCTTATATATTAGCGATGTTTGGTCGACGGAAGGAATTGCGTGGGCGACGCTATGCACCCTGATTGGCCGAAGGAGGAATGGCGGTTGAACAGACGATGACGTTCATTACGAGCCATCCGGTAATTACCTTCCGGGGGGTCGTTAGGTAATCATGGTCCGGAAAAAGCGCGGGATTGAGGTATTAATGACCTATGTTCCCTGAAATAAACCTGCTTCACCGATCGAAAGATTAACCCCAGGTGATTACCGGACGATCCCACGGAAGGTAATTAGGATTATCATTTAGAATTACTTTTTAAGGAATGTCACATAAATCAAAGAGAGTTATTCCTAGTTAAAAACTGCCAAGCGGCATATAGCTAGGTTTATATGCTAGGTATATGCTAGGTTTTAACTTGAAAACGTCGATATATTACATGATTACACTTACATGCAGTAAAGTCATTAAAATGTGGTCTGAGCATAGTTAATTTATCATTAAAATTTGATTTTTAATAATAAAGACCATTTTTTTAAATGTTCAACCCCCCCCCCCCCCCCCTCCATATCTCCTGAAGTATTGACCCTAGCGAAAAAGTGTATAAGACGTTTCTTGTAGAGAATTTTATGTAGATTCATTTATTACTAACTTTTTTTCGCTAGAGGTAGTAGTTTACGAGTTATTAACGGAAAACTGCAAAAAGGGATCTTTAGACCCCCCCCCCCCCCCTCCCATAGCTCCAATCCCACCCACCAGGACTTTTAGTATATTGTTAGTGACACCTTCCCCTATAACTGTGCCAAAATTTGGCTTCCCGTCAATTTTTCCCCCTATTCGGCCTTATTTGGTCTTCGTTGCCTGGACTACATGTCTGATTTGGGCTTCGCTGACGCTTTCAAAAATGCCGAGTACCGATGTTTGTTCAAGTTGTCCTTATGTGCAGGCGCTTGGTATACAGCCAGAAAAAGCTTCTGGCCAGCCTGTTCAATATCCTTAGGTGATGTTGAGGGATTTGTGAATATTGCTGAGATGTCATGGATAAGGCCAGGATTTGCTGTGAAGAGCTCTCCACCGTCCACCACCCGCAAGAGCCCATCCCAAGTGAAACGTTTTGTCGGTACATCTTCGATAATGCGGACTTCAATGTATCCACTCTCGATGACTGGAATACCGTCCACAACTTCAACAGCTTCCATTCGCCAAGACAATTCTCCTCCTCCATAGCTTCTCCGGATGCGACACCACCTCGGCGATACATGGAAAGAGCAAAGTGAGAATCGCTAAGCTCTTCACATTAAATCCTGGCCTTACCCATGACATCTCAGCAATATTCACAGATCCCTCAACATCATCTGAGAATATTGAACGAGCTGGCGAGAAGCTTTTTCTGTCTGTATACCAAGCGCCTGCACATCAAGACAACCTGAACAAGCATCGGTACTCGGCATTTTTGAAAGCGTTAATGAAGCTCAAATCAGACATGGCCATTCTTCCTCCCACCAGAGGAGCTTCAAAGTAACACTCTCTCAGAGTATATCTACAGGTAAATTCATTTACATATCTGTACCCCAGGATAAAAGTGTATTAAGTCCACTTTTTATGAAAATGGGATTTTTGCAGCATTACGCTAAGTATTAAGTTCACTTTAGTATGCAAAACCGCTTTAAGTTCCACCTATGATACAAAAGGAAATAGAATAATTATAACTGTATCAAGTCACACCATCTGTGTGATATAGTTGTTACGTACTGATTTCTTAAAATTACAAATATCAATTTCTACTAAATACTTACCTTGGTCTGATTATTTTCTTACAGATACAATAGTGACTCGGCAACCCCCTACCACCCACCTAATGGGGCTGGGCCATGGGGCAAGATGGGATCCTCAACCCACTTTCCACGAACGACCCTGTGGCACCCGACTCCATTTTGAATGTGATCTTTTGCCGATGCACGACTGGGTGTGGAATGCGTTGCGGTTGCCGCAAAGTAGGGATTATCTACTTCGGAGCTTGCGGCGTGTGCCTCAGCTCATGTACGAACGGAGTCCCCATCCAAGACAGCATCGATGATGATAAAAATTTAGATTTTAACGAAAATTAATGTTCAAGATACATCCTTGTACACTAATTATTTCATTTTTAACAATAAACATTTCATTTTTAACAATAAAAACCGATTTTTTTTTAATTTTTCATTTTCCCCCTCCATATCTCCTGAAGTATTGATGTTGGCGAAAAAGTGTATAAGATCTTTTTTGTGGAGAATTTTATGTAGATTAATTTAGTGGCTAAGCTTTTTTCGCTAGAGGCAGTCGTTTTCGAGTTATTAACGAAAAAGTGAAAAACGGGACATTTAGATACCCCCTCCTTAACTTCACTCCCACCCATCAGTACTTTTAGTATGTTGTTAATGACACCTTCTCCTACAACTGTGCTAAAATTGGCTTCTACATGAATTCTTCAGCTATTTTGCCTTTTTTAGTCTTTGTTGCCTGAACTACTATATAGGACCGTATTCTCATCTACGTAACACATAAGTACCTTCAATATCCATTCTGTTAAACGATTAAAATTGCTTGCAATATTTGCAATGCTAACTCACGTTATTGATGCCAGCTATTAATGTTAAACAATTTTAATTATTTAACAAAATGGATATTGAAGGTACTTTTATATGGTACGTAGTCATACAGTCAGAAGACTGACGTCAAAGCGATATCGAAACGACGTCGTATTGGTCAACAATCTGTCGAATAGAAATGGAGGTCGATTTTTTGCACTTTTCGACTACTTTCCCAGTAAAACAAGAATTTATAATAATTTTTCACGTTTGGTATCGTAAAAAATATCATTTCTTAATAGGATTTCTCGAAAGTAACCGATTAACACAATATTTCTTACATCAACGTGAAATCGACGATGTAAAGTTAATTCGACTATATGTATATACAGGGTGAGTCGGGAGGATCGGACCAAACTCCAGGATCGTATCGTACACAAGATAATAATGTAAAAAAAACTCATATGTCCTTATCCGATTTTCATTTGTTTTCAAGTTATAGCGTAATTAATAATTTCTATTTAGTATTCTACAACACCCCTGAGTCGGGAGGATCGGACCAAACTCCAGGAGCGTATTGTAAGACAAGATAATAATGTAAAAAAATTCATATGTCCTTATCCGATTTTCATTTGTTTTCAAGTTACAGCGTAATTAATAATTTCTACTTAGTGTTGCACAAATGAAAATCGGATAAGGATATATGAGTTTTTTTACATTATTATCTTGTGTACAATACGCTCCTGGAGTTTGGTCCGATCCTCCCGACTCACCCTGTATAATAGAAGAAACTAAATCTTATATAAAGTACAATAATTTCTATTATTTTTCAATCCCCAAAATGGTGTCGAACCTAGAACCATAATATCGTCGAATCGAAGAAAAATTCAACCAAAGTTTTGATGTTTGATCTCGACGTCGTACCGATGACTTTTCGACGATTCATTTCTGACTGGGTAATTTCGCCGAGTTCAAAGACAGTAGACAGACCTGGTCATAATTTAGAGTTTGGGACGAAGAGACGCAAGAAGAGCCTCACAGCCCGCGTGCCAAAGTATAAACACGTGCACAGGTCATCCGAGTCCATACGACCCGTAATGTTTAGAATCTACGTTCCAGGGATGAGCGTTATAAGAAAAATGAATAAATAAATGACTAACAAATAAGATTAAATTTTCATTCATCATTCAAACAATTTTGAATAACGAATAAATGTTCATTCATCATTCAAAGACGTTGAATAACGAATACATTTCCATTCATCATTCAAATAATTTTGAATAACGAATAAATTTTCATTCATCATTCAAAGATGTTGAATAACGAATAAATTTCCATTCATCATTCAAATAATGTTGAATAACGAATAAATTTTCATTCATCATTCAAAGAATCTTGAATAACGAATAAATTTTCATTCATCATTCAAAGACGTTGAATGACGAATAAATTTTCATTCATCATTCAAATAATGTTGAATAACGAATAAATTTTCATTCATCATTCCATCAATCTCACTAGTGAGAAGCTTGCTTGCTTCACCGGGTAGACGATCAAGGTAAATTCGAGTTATCTAAATTCTGGTCTGTGAGGCGATTATAACGCGGTAAATTATGCATAGTTGTGTAGGGCCCTAGAACATTGGCGCCCTAGAACGTTGGCGTGTTGTCAAGCGAGTCGCGGCAAAGTAGGCGCGATAGTGGCAGCGATCGAGACAGTTGACGCAAGGCGTGAGATCTAGGCGGACCTATCCGCATATCCTTTGTGCAGTCAGGCTAGTGTCTCGTTTCCCCCATCCCATCGCCATAGGAAATACCATTTCCTATAGTTGCATATGAAAATAATCTCAACAGACATCGACGATGGCAAAGGCGTGTTATATTCTATAAATATTATTTTCACCGTCGTTTTCACCCTCTACTAAGCCTTCAATGAGGCTAGCACAATAATGCAGTACACATATATGTACGCTGTGTTTACATTTTTTGTACCTATACACGTACACGTTAAATCGAAGCGTTCGTCTACCTCTTCATGTTCTGGCTTAGTTAGTATGACTCTAATCATTGAGCTTGGATGTAGTGTGACGTTATAGTAATTTTAATTACTGGAATTAAACGAATAAATCGGTGATCGCGCTGTACTGTGCCTGTTAGTATCGAGATAATCATTCGATATGTCATCTCTAGTAACTGATAATGAATCAGACAGTAGTATGACTGACACGTTGTCAAATTTGATTGTTACTGAATCTGAGGCAAGTCAATCTTGTGAAATAATTTCTAACTTGCAAGCAGCTTGCAACTCAACGGCATATCTAGACGGCCACTTTTTAAAGCCTGATTTTACTAAAAGTAGCAATGAAAACTCTGTGGCTGCTCAGTGTCAATTATGTCCGCAAGTGAAAATTGTAAAAGGACCAATTAAATCGGCATCTAATTTTACATCTCACCTGAAGGTAAGTTCCGCCTATTATTATAATTTACGCAACTATTGCCGTTCTACCAATATATCGTTTGAAGACTATGTTTTTTAACATGTTAAATCAATAGAGAATGAAGTTCAAATCATCACATAATCACTCATTTTGATATATGATTATTAATAACTGAGTTACAGCGTTTTTCCGTATGTAGCAGATATTTCGGGAACGTTCTGTCGGTATAATAATTTTCTGCTTATTGAAAATATATGCACCCTATACGTGAGGGACTAGTCCTTGAACTATACATTAGCGGTACAGCACGGTGTGTTTAACATGTCTCCAAACTCTATTTTATAAAATTAGCCCCTTTTCATATACACTATACCTACTTTGAGGACTAAAAATTACAGTGTGTATACTTCAAGGGCAGTAAATACATATATGTAGCACTTTCTAATATGTCTCCGAATTATATCTTATAAATTTAGCTAATTAATACACATTACCGCTAGTTTGAGTACAGAAAAATACACGATATGTATACTTTGAGGACAGTTCGACTCTTCGAAACAGTGGCGTGAATTTCTATGTCTCAGGTAGAAGCGCGCGCGCGTGGTTATTAAAATTTAACATTTCACAAGTTCTCATTGTGAAGGAAAACGAACCAAGTAGTAGTGAAAAGCATTGGTTTAGGGTTTAATTTCTCTATTGCTCAGACCAATATTTCTTGATGTTTTGAGACCCTAGGAATCCAAAAATATGGTTTTAGCGAAATGTCCGTCCGTCTGTCTGTCCCCGTTAGTCCGCGTGTCAGATAAAATATTGAAGCGGAGTAATTGAAGAAACTACTAGATCGATTGATATGAAAATTTGTAGGTTTATTCCTGACAACTCAAAGATGAATTTTGCTAATTGAGCTCGCTACTACTTCCGATTGAACTGGATAAGAAATTTGAAAATTGGAAAAAGAATTTGTTTACATTTAGACGCGAATATTTTTGGAACTATAGATGATACGAGAATACGACTAAGTGACTTTTTTGTAAGAAATTCAGTTACCTAAAAAAAACATCTGTCTAATTTTCTCGTACCTCTCATGTTTGCAGAGTTATTCACAAATCAAAAAATATTTTTTTTTGCTGACAGACGGATGAACGGGCGGGCAGAAATGTTACTAAAACTTGTAGTCATTTCAGCTAGAACTCAGTGTTGATGATTTATTCACTTCAAATATGAGATTTATTTCTATCCCTTCAGAGAGTACGCTCAGAAGTATACGAGAGACAATACAAGGAATATGCCTTGGCAAAACGGCAAAAACTTGATCAAAATTCGTCTCAGTCTTTACAAAAAGTGAATCGTTTATCGCGACAAATGAAGTACGAAGAAAATGTCCAGAAATTTATACTCGAAAGTATGAGTGCGCTTTCTACCGTGGAAATGCCATCATTTAGAAAAATGATTGACGGTAAGATGACATTCTCTATAATGCGTCAGCAAATGTTAATTTAATGCTTGTCGTCAGATCTTGGAGCAAAGACCGACAGTGTGTCTGTGAAGCATATGTCAAGACGGACTCTGGGGAAGTGTATAAAGGAGAATCATCTTCGAAATATGAAAGAGATACGCGATATCTTAAATGAGAGGGCCGATTATGTTTGCACTACAGCTGACGTTTGGTCCAGTAGTACTCGGCGATTCCTCGGAGTCACAGTACATTAGGTAAAATTATGAAAATTGAATACAACTATATTCGATGGAACTTGAACAACTTATAATCTAAATATAGTTAGTTACTATAAAATGGTACTTTCAGATTGATTCGAATACATATGTGTTGAAGTCAGCCGCGATCGCCTGTCGTCGCTTCCCTGGAGGTCATTCTTATGATCGTATAGCCGAATTATTGAATCACATCCACTTGTCTTTCGGTTTGGATACTAAGAAAATTGTTGCTTCAGTCACAGACAATGGCACAAACTTTGTTAAAGCATTTCAAGAATTCGGGATCAAGATGCCAATCGTTTCATTTGATATGGTAAATATTTCTCAATTTTTTTTAATTAGTAAAATATTCTATTAATTTCGGAGTTATTTTTGAGTTGGTTATCATTTGATTACTACTAATGCTTAAATATTCTCCATTGTAGAGAACAATTCTGATTCCGAATACGATAGCGATATCGATGTAGCTCGATCTAATAAGGATGGTGATGATCAATCATCCATTTTGTCGGAAAATTTCAAGGACTTTGAGCCGGCTACACCTGACGACGAATCTCGTCGGTTTGAATCGCTATCATTGCATTTCCGTTGTGCAAGCCACACATTAAATTTAATCGCTTCCACGGATATGACCAAATGTATCAAACGTTCGCCAGCTTTATCCACACAACACAACGAAACGATTACACGTTGTCAAGCTTTATGGAACTTGTTACGCTCACCGAAGAAAAGGGAGGTGATGACTCAACATCTTGGTAAAGCGTTGACAAAACCAATTTGCGTTCGTTGGAATTCGTTGTTCGATAGCTTGCAGCTGGTTGTTTCGCTGCGGGACGAAATATTAAAATCTAGCGACACTCTCGAAATTGCTAATCAGATGCGAGACACAGACTTTGAATATCTAGAGGAGTATCTTAATTGCTCGCGGCCATTAATTGAAACAATTAATAAGTTGCAAGGAGAGAAGTACTGCAGCTATGGATATTTATTGCCATGTCTCGTATCTTTGCGACGTAAATTATTGGCGGTGAAGTCACGATGCAAACTGCATTATTGTGCTAGCTTCATTGAAGGCTTAGTAGAGAGCGTTGAGACCCGATTTCACAAATTCTTTGAAATTGAAGATTGCGGACATTGGGCGGCTATCGCAGCCGTAATCCACCCGAAGTTTAAAACTCAATGGCTAGGGTGCTTGACGGTTGCTGCACAGAAAAAAGTGTTTTCAGCTGTGATGGCGGCTGCTACTGAGGTGGAAACTTTAATAGCATCAAATGCTACCAAAAACGATGAAATTGATAGCTTTTTTGATTTTGGTGATTCAGGCAGTACTGGTGAGACATCGTCATCAGTCTTCGAAAATTCCGATGGTCAAATTGAAGTGAAGCGATACCTTCAAGAGCCAGTTACCAGTAATCTCTTAGCTATCAATGTTTATCCGACGGTGAAAAAAATATTTATAAAATATAACACGCCTTTGCCATCGTCTGCGCCTGTTGAAAGATTATTTTCATATGCAACTATGCATAATTTACCGCGTTATAATCGCCTCACAGACCAAAATTTTGAAATACGTGTACTAGCGAAATGTAATGCCACTAAAAAGTGGCATTGAACATGATGACGGTCGTGGTTCAATGCCAATTCTTTGATCTTATGATTTCTTGTATATTATAGTATCGTAGCATATCTGAATGCTATTAAAAAGTTAATTTGATATATTTTTGTAATTTCGTAGTAGGTATAAGAATTTAGACTCCATTAGATTTATCGTATAGATAAATAAAGGCATTACATCCATTAGCACTTTTTTTTCTGTTAGTATGTATACTTTCTTTAGATATAACTCTAATTTACCTTGATCGTCTACCCGGTGAAGCAAGCAAGTGAGAATGATGGAATGATGAATGAAAATTTATTCGTTATTCAAGATTCTTTGAATGATGAATGAAAATTTATTCGTTATTCAACATTATTTGAATGATGAATGAAAATGTATTCGTTATTCAACATCTTTGAATGATGAATGAAAATTTATTCGTTATTCAAAATTCTTTGAATGATGAATGAACATTTATTCGTTATTCAACGTCTTTGAATGATGAATGAAAATTTATTCGTTATTCAAGATTCTTTGAATGATGAATGAAAATTTATTCGTTATTCAACATTATTTGAATGATGAATGAAAATGTATTCGTTATTCAACATCTTTGAATGATGAATGAAAATTTATTCGTTATTCAAAATTCTTTGAATGATGAATGAAAATTTATTCGTTATTCAAAATTCTTTGAATGATGAATGAACATTTATTCGTTATTCAACGTCTTTGAATGATGAATGAAAATTTATTCGTTATTCAAAATTCTTTGAATGATGAATGAACATTTATTCGTTATTCAACGTCTTTGAATGATGAATGAAAATTTATTAATTATTCAAAATTCTTGGAATGATGAATGAAAATTTATTCGTTATTCAACGTCTTTGAATGATGAATGAAAATTTATTCGTTATTCAAAATTCTTTGAATGATGAATGAAAATTTATTCGTTATTCAAAAATAATGAAATCACGAATAAAAATTTATTTTTCATTCGAATAAAAATTAATTCAAATACGCCCATCCCTGCTACGTTCCTATAAATGTGGAATCTTGTGACTTCGGAACCGTTTGAGATATCGAGATGAAACAAAAAGCAGATCATGACCCAGAATATCATGTATAAATTGTGCAATTAATAACGTCTTCTCCATTTATTTTCACCTAACCTGTATTGCTTTCATTTTTAAATCGATTATTAGAATAGCACATGTACAGGGTGTTCAAAAAGTCCCGGTATGGTTGATTATCTCAGCAGGAAATCATTTTAGAGAAAAATGTTTAATGCAAAACTTTTAGAATTTTTCCCTGGTTATCTAATGGTTATATTGGATTTGACCTTGACCATGACCTTCAGGGTCATATCAAGGTCAAATTGATTTTTTTAAATGCGAACCCCTAGTTTTGATGCCGGAAATGAAAAGAGCGGGAAATTTCACGTTCAAATATGTCCTTGACCATTTTTTTCATATGACCTTTATGGTCAGCGGAGCACAGTGGGAAATTTCCTTGAATTAGGAGGACAAAATTCTTAATGGCTTTTCAACTTAAACCAAATTCGGTATAGGGGTTTTTTGGGTCGCTGATCACGAATCTGAAGTCAGATTTCAAAGACGGACGAGATTTTCGAAAATTGACGGATTCTTGCCAAATTTGGTATGAGTGGGTTTTTTGGGTCGCTGATCACGAATCTGAAGTCAGATTTCAAAAATTCCAAATTTTCCAAATTTGGCGTGAATCCATCGATTTTCGAAAATCTCGTCCACCATATTGGATACGCCATCTTGAATCAATCGGGTGGGTGGGCGCTGGCGAATTGGATGTCTCCAGCGTTGGCTACATGTCACGTTCAGGCTTCTGTCGGTATCTGAGCCGCGTCAAAGGAGTTTCCAGATTCCAACGTTTTGGAACCAACGAACCGACGAATCGAAATAAGCCGCCTCCCGCAGTTTCTACTTTAATCAATGCTGCTATCCGTCGAACACTAAATTAGCTTTATAAAGGGGAGAATGACGAATTCAATAGACGACTGATCGGGAAAACGTAATACCTGACCCTTCTTTATGATCAGAATCGAGCATCCGGCACTTTTCACCGTTAGGTACGGAACTCAGGAAATACCTAGCTTCCTACCTTTGCCATAAAACATGTTTGAATAGAAAAGTTGACACACGACGTACTATGCACGTGCTTCCGAGGTTGATAAGTAAATTGTTTATGCTTATTATTTGATATATTCTGAGTATTTGAATTTTGAATATTATTATTTTATTGGTGGCGGTATTACGTTTTGATTTTTTTCTTTTGATTATGTGTTCCATCCCATGATAGACGGTGATCGGAATTGATCCCATGATCGGTCATAATAACAAGGCAGGCGATCTGTTTCGGCGAATCCCGGCTGCTAATGAGTTCGCAGTCCCGTACCTTTCCTGAAAGGGTTAATTAGTGGACGAGTCGTAATGAACCGTTTCCCGCAATACCTATTCTAATAAATACCGCCATACTTAGAACGCTGGAAGCTCCTTTGACGCAGCTCAGATTTACCGACAGAAGCCCGAACGTGGCATGTAGCCAACGTTGGACACATGCAATTCGCTAGCACCTACCCACACGATGTGGCAAATGGAAATGTGTCAAACGTTGGAAGGCATTCGCCACATCGTCTGGGACCGGCTTTATTGTAGCAGGAAGAAATGCAACGGGAACGATCACTCGCCCGCAACTTAGTCTCTCGCAGTTCTGATATACAGTAGACCCTCGATTCGCAGGAATTCGATTTCATGGACTGTAATGAAGCGTAACGGTCGAAAGGCATGTTCCAGACCTTCCAAAGTAGACCGCCGAGTCTCGTAATTTACACTTTTCCACAGCAGTGCCGTATTCCTTACTGACAAGCAGATGGAAGAAAATTTGAGTCAGTTTTCATTGAAACTTTGAAGTATAAACACGATGTCTGGAAGAAAAAGAAAAAACTTACAAATTAAAGAAAGACATTATCGCGAAGAAGAAAAGTGGTGTTTCCCGAGATGAAATTATGCAGAATTTCAATTTATCAAAGTCTGCATATTACCAAATGATCAAAAATGAAGCCGAAATCACTGGGCGCGCTGATAGTTTCGAGTTTAATAAAAAGGGAACCAGTAAATCGACGACCTTGAAAACTTTGGAAGATGCACTGCCAAAAATGTATATCATAGCATCAATGTAATGATAACAGAATATGTAGGACACTTGGAAAGACTTGGTCACTCAATTCATTGATACGACACTGTTGAGGCACCGATAGTCCGAACCCCTGATGCTTTTCTTCACGCTTTAATGAATTCGCTTTTTCAAAAATATCCCCCGAGCTTTCCTGCGAATCGAGGGTTTACTGTATTCAACTACTAAAAACCATACTGTAGACTTATCAACCGTGGTGCCTTTGGGTGTAGCGCTGTTAGGCCGGGCGAACGTTAAGACGCAGTTCAGTGAGGTGACGCAGAGTGACTCACCGCAGATTTTGTAAGCAATGGCAATCTATAGAGCAGCGAATGTTCGGACACAGTGTGAGGTGGCGTAGTTTTTGCATGCTGTGAGCCTGGCCGGGCGAACGTTGAGACGCAGTTCAGTGAGCTGACGCAGGACGACTCAACGTAGATTTTGTAATCATCAGACATCTATATAACAGCGAATGTTCGAACGCAGCGTGAGGTGGCGCAGTTTTTGTACGCCGTGAACCTGCGAAAGCCTGCGAAGGCCTGCGGTCTAAACACAAAATCGGACGTGATTTTTCGTTCGTGAACTTTAGTTTGTTCATTTGGTGTATTTGCATGAGCGTGTAAACGCTACTCCGACTCAGGGCATAATAAGTTGACATACGACGTACTATGCACGCGCTTCCGAGGTTGGTAGGTTAATTGTTTATGTTTGTTGTTAGTTATATTCTGAACATTTGAATTTTGAATATTATTATTTTGTTGGCGCCGGGGTATTACGTTTTGATATTTTTCTTTTGATTATTGTTCTGACAAACGTGTTCGCAGTCCCGCACCGTTCTCGGAAAGTAAGTAGCCCATTTGCATCAAAGCGCGGAATATTCCGCGAGCCGCGACTGTCTGCTATCACCGAGCGTGGAATATTCCGCAAGCCCGCACTTCGCGTCAACCCGGCCATGTTCGCGCCAAGAATATGGCACCATGAGAATAAAACAAAACAAATTTAGAAAGGCATTATTTAATAAAATTGAACATATATTTAAATATTTATGGAGCAATGGGGCTGTATCGATGACACCCCATCAGCATTTCTGGTTCGTTCCCTGCAGGTATACAACCGACCGCGCGTGGTAATAGGGGTTAGTTGGCAATTGACCCTCCGCTTGATTCGAGATTAGAAAGGTGGCTAGATCGCGATGATACTAAGCGGTAGGAATCGGTATGTACAAATCCGCTTATCGTAATGGGAATTGTGGGAAGCGACTCATTACGATTCCTCTGTTAATTACTTTCCGAGAACGGTGCGGGACTGGGAACACGCTTGTCGGAACAATAATCAAAAGAAAAATATCAAAACATAATACCGGCGCCAACAAAATAATAATATTCAAAATTCAAATATTTTCAGAATATACCTACTAATAAACATAAACAAACTAAAGTTTGACCGCAGGCCTTCTCAGGCTTTCGCAGGTTCACGGCGTACAAAAACTGCGTCACCTCACGCTGCGTCCGATATAACGCTTCTATTATATATAGGGTGCGGCAAAACAGACAGTGCAGTTTTGAAGCGGTGATAAATCTCGTGTGGTGGGGTTAGGAATGTGGGAGGGGTCTCTTCGTGTCGAGTGCGTCATGCCGTTCTCAGTTGTTATCATGGTTTGGTCCAGAGAACATCGGGGCTTCGCCGTCCGCATATTTCTTGAAAATGGCCATTCTTTCGTTCAAAAGTTTTTTGAACCTCGATTGGAAGAACTGAGGGAGGAAATATATTTGGGAGACATCTGGTTTCAACACGACGGGGATACGGCCCATACTGCTCGAGTTTCAATGACGAAATTGTGACAGATGTTCCCTGCACGCCTCGTCTCTCTGATCGGTGACGTGGAGTGGCCCGCGCGCTCACCTGATTTGAGCATTTGCGACTTCTTCCTGTGGGGCTACCTGAAGGAAAAAGTTTTTAGACATCAGCTCGCCTTGGAAGAACTCAAGGATCGAATTCGGGAGGAAATCGCCACTATACCCCTCGAGATGTGCCAAAATGCGGCAGAAAACTTCAAAAATCGCCTTCATCAATGTGTCGCTGCCGGAGGCCATTATCTTCCTGATGTCATCTTCAGGGCTTGATGCATAAAATGGCATTATGTACCGAATCAAATAAAATAAACTCCATTTTTCTAAGTTGTGCCGTTTTTTTAATAGCCCTCCAAAACGGCACGGTCTGTTTTGCCGCACCTTGTAGATGTCTGTTGATTACAATATCTGCGGTGAGTCGCCCTGCGTCACCTCACTGAACTGCGTCTCAACGTTCACTCGGCCGGCTCACGACGTACAAAAACTGCGCCACCTCACACTGCGTTCGAACATTCGCTGCTCTATAGGTGTCTATTGACTACAATATCTGCGGTGAGTCATCCTGCGTCACCTCACTGAACTGCGTCTCAACGTTCGCCCGGCCTTGGCGGTCTTGCTAGAAGTCTGGTGTCGGACTCTCTGCTTCGTGCGCCTTCCTGCCTGAGACGCACTCGCAGGTAGCGGGGGCAAACGGGATTTCTGGGCCCCAGCCCTCGGACATTCCGGAGGCACTGTCTCATCATGCGCCTTCCTGGCCGGGGCGCAACACCCACGGTCACTCAACTAAATGGTTGCCTTAGTTCGGCCAGCTTGTAGAGGACGGGGAAGGCTGTGACGTAGATCAGAATGTACAAACGGCTCAAATAATACGGAACGTGGTAGCACAGTGTGCCTTAGTATCCAGTATTACTTTTTCTTAATAATGTATTTGTAGGTATTGTACTTCAGTGTTTAATAAATTGGCCAATATTTAACGGTAGGTTCTGAAATTTAAATATATGCATAGGAATTTCACAAAAACTTTATACACATTTCCAGAACCAATATCATTGCAATTACATTGAAGTTTCCTATGCATATATTTAAATTTCAGAATCTACCGTTAAATATTGGCCAATTTATTAAACACTGAAGTATAATACCTACAAATACTCTATTAAGAAAAAGTAATACTGTACACTAAGGCACACTATGCTACCACGTTCCGTGTTGCGAGAGCCGCTTGTACATTCTGAGCTACGTTACAGCCTTCCCCTTCCCCAATAAGCTGGCCGAACTGAGGCAACCGTTTAGTTGACACAAGGTTCTCATGTGTCCGGAAAGCAAGCGGACCGTTGCAGATAGGCAGGCAGTACGCACGCGGAAGAGCTGATTGGCTGAAGGTGTTTACGCATTCCGCACTCCGTAAACTTTCCGGACCCCCGCTTTAGTGACTGTGCACAACACATCCCTCCTTGGGCCTGTTGCTACTTGCTCTTCGTCCTCGCTGGTCCCGTTAGGTACTCAACGCTTATACCCAACACTCGACGTGGCTATGCATCGAATATCGTATTTATTATCCGTCTTCATTATATAAAAAATCGATCTATTTTTACGTATCTGGTACGTACGTACGTACGTATACAAATTTATGTAGAATATACAGATAATCTACGTAAGTGTGTTGTAAGGGTTGAAGGACAAGTAAGGAAATATCATAAATAAAACTACAGGTCGATTTCTTTCTCAAGCACTCACTCGAGCCGGGAAAACCCGACTCGCAAAAGATGGTCACGAATTGTCACTCCAACACGGGGAAGCAATTGGCCACGTGTGCACGAAGCGCGGTCGATTCGCGGCCGTCTTTGCAACCGGGATGGTCACCCCGAACCAGGAGCAATATGAGACTCGTGTTCGTAGTACCCTGCCGCTGCCGCGGCTCTCATTCGGCAGGGAAAACTACCTCCAACTCGGAAAAATCGGAACCACAGGTACGCGTCGCATTGACTAAAACCTAGGTATAGTCGGTACGTTTTTTATTGAGCCAAAATTCCCAGAAACGATAAGACGGTATTCTCAGAATGCAACGGTCTGACGCTTTGCAAACAGTGGCGTACCTTCAAATTTTCGGGAATTAAATTCCTTCCTTTTCTTTTCGCCTCTATTGATTTATTTTAACCTCTTCACGCCCTTGGCCACATATGTGGACATATAGTTTTCCACAATTGTAGCATGGAAGTAAAATCCGGGCTAAGTGCCAGAATATGAAAAATTGAGTTAAGTGCTAAAAAGTGGACTATGTGACAACCCCAATACGCTGTAAAAAAAATGGGCTATGTCTAGATCCTTCAAAATCTAGTTCAAATAATTGCCACAAGAATCTTGCTTGCTACAAAGCTTGCTTGCTTGCTTGCTTTCAGAACTGCATATCTCAAAACTTGCTTTTTGGCACTTAGTCCGGATTTTACTTCCATGCTACAATTATAGCCACCGTCAATAATAATAAATAGAACAAAAACCTGACAACTTACTCACTATAGAATCCCCCAATCAGAAAAGCACAAATTCCCATTAAGGGGTAAGGCCACCATGGAACTTTTCAAAAATCGATTTTTTTTTTATTAGCTTAAAACCTTCCTTAAACCCTCAAGAATAAGAAAAAAAAGGTTTCGTAGTCAAAAAAAATTTCGAATCGGTCGTTTACGTCAATTTACAGAGACGCCGCGCGGCGCATTAACACTTAGCGCCATAGCCAACTATACGGTTTCCACCGCGCTCGGGCGAGCCAAACTACATTGAATAGGGAGATCTCCCCGATTAGTGGACTAACTGTTAATTAAATGGAATACAAACTCTGTGGAAAAAATGAGAAATGAAATTTGGGCGACGTTATATCACAAGCTGTCAACGAATGAAAATCCTCAACACAGCAAGTGTCCAGCTGGTGAAAATTCATGGTGTTCGTGGCAAAAGGCAAAAGCCACCAATACATCAATTAGTACTTTTTTACACAAGCCGGCTCTATCGAAAACAGTTTTCGATGCAATTAAACCAATCTACGAAGAGTTGAGCAGCGACGACCTTCTAAATCGATGCTTAGGTGGTTTTACGCAAAATAGCAATGAAAGTTTCAACGCAACGGTGTGGTCAATGTCCCCAAAATCTACGTCAAGCGGAAAAACCGTACTGGATATTGCTGGGAATCTTGCCGTGTGCACTTTCAACGATGGAATTTGTAGTATAATGCAAGTTATACGACAGTTGGACATGACAGTTGGAAGGAATTGCTACAATTTCTGCGTTGAGGCGGACGAACTCCGCGTCGATTTTTCGAACCGATCGCTGACTGAGGCTGCAAAAACAGCTCGAATTGCCGCAAAATCAGCCAGAAAAGAAGAAGAAGAACTCAACATTAACATAGAAGGCCAACTATACGGTGCAGGCATCGCGGATTAAAGGTATACTATAATTTTCGACCGTAAAATGTTACTTAAAACTTTAAACGCGTTTTTCTCAGAACACGAAATTTCAAATCGGGCGAACCGATAGCGGCTACAAATCTTTATCGATTGCCTTGCAATTTTGAGGGTATCTTTATACCTATATAATCTAATAGACCACGTAGGGGTTTTTCGATAAGTTGTAAACTTTTTGTTTTATAAACGATTATGTATGAAATTCTTATGCGAAAACGTGAACTTTTCTTTTATATACTCACCATTTCTCGAAAAATCAATATTTTCAAAATCCCCTACGTGGTCTATTAGTTTATGATATATATTAAAGAAAAATCTTTGGATTTTTGTTCTAGGTTCACGCTTGTGGGTACAGCCGGTTCGCCCGTTTTGGACCTCCACAAAAAATTCATCGTAGAAACCGGACCCTGGAACGGCCATTTCTTAGCCAAAAATTAAAAACAAAATATTTTTTAGTAGCTTTGAAGATACTTGATAAAGTACTTTATAAGAAAATTCTATAGCTTTTACACTACTCCTAAAAAAAAATGCACAAAATCGTCCTTCTTTCTTGACGCACATGGTGGCCTTACCCCTTAATATAAAATGAATAAATCGCAAAAGAAAAAAAAACATTGTCATCTTTTTCTCGCCACAAAAAATCGTCCCTGAAGAGGTTAATAAGAAATTAAACTGAATACTCATAAGACGATACACTCTCAAAGAAACACGGTACGTACATATAAATCGACTGCAAAGTACGGTATGCAAATAATGCTAACTGCAATCTGCTATGGTAAATGCTGCGCCGCCAATGTCCCTAACTCGGGTGCCGAATGAGGATAATTCCAAAAAAGTGACGCAGTAGTCTTCTAGGAATTCTGGCTCAACAAATATCGTACCGACTCTACGTCGCCCCCCGAGCTCACTATAGCCGTGGATTCGATGGTGGTACTTCGTGGCGACATTTTCGGCAACTATTAGTTTACCACGTGACTTTCACAATTCAGTATAGCGGTGCTCGTATTTAGTGAACATTTGCAGGTACAAATATCAATTTCAGTTTTTAAATTCCAGTGGCAGTATTAGTGTCGACGTTACTATTATCGACAATAAATATATCGGAAAGTGTCTGTGAGTGGTGTTAACCTAGGCTTGTGAAGAAATAAATTGTTTTTCTGTATACCGATCCATGGCAGCCAAATGCACACTGACAGATCGAAGCCAGGTCGTACCATGAATATTTTTTTTGTATTTACACCTTTTTTCCCCCAAGCTCAGTTTCCGATAGACAATTTCAACATCCACTTCATCAAAATAATATTATTTTTATTTTCAGTCTCATACATATCACATGCCAGATCGCGAAGGTATATGCCTCGCTATGGGCATGCAGAAGAGCAATGGGCAGAAACTGGGGCTTTAGTCCCAGGGTCTGTCTGTGGCTGTACAAAATGGTGTTACTGCCAAGATTACTGTATGCAGCAGTGATTTGGTGGTCAAGAGTAGGGAAGATCGAACCAAGAAACCGGTTGAAAGCCCTTCAGGGCGTGTTCCTGAGGGCTGCAGCAGGGACGATGAGATCCACACCAACTGAGGCCCTAGAGGTGGCACTTGATGTGCTGCCTCTTGACCTCTTGATAAGAGAAAGAGCGGAACTCTCTGCATACAGGATGAACTGCCTTGGGGAGTGGACCAGGGCAAGGACAGCACACGCCAGACTAGGCGTGCTTGATCAAGGATCTATGTCCTTGAGACAGGATAAGATAGCCAGGAAATACCAGATCAGGAAGGCCTTTGTGGTCTACCTACCTGAGAGGAATCACTGGGAAACTAGTAAGAGGACTCCGGGTCCCACAGTCAGGCACTGGTACACCGATGGGTCGGGGTACGGGGGTCGCTTTGGGGCGGGAGTCTTTGGACCTCAAGAAGACCTCAGGGTAAGTATCGCCCTGGGAGACAAAGCCATAGTGTTCCAGGCGGAAGTCTTGGTAATAAAACACTGCCTTGGAACTACTTGTAGAGCAGCGCACTGCGAACAAGTATATTTATATTTGGTCTGACAGTCAAGCTGCTATAAAAGCACTCCACAGGACAAGCACAAATTCACAGATTGTGTGGGAGACTATGGAAGTGCTAGAGATTCTAGGGAAAACCAACAAGATTACTCTTGCTTGGGTCCCCGGACACACAGGAGTCCATGGTAACGAGATAGCGGACGTACTGGCGAAAGAGGGCACCAGAAAGGAGAACCTCATGCCAGTGGGAGTCCCCTTTGCCATGGGCAGGTTAGAGATTAAGAGGAAATTCCACAGGGAGAATTTTCACCGGTGGACTAATCTAGGAACGGGCAGACAGGCGAGGAATCTAATGCCTCGCCTAGCACAAAAGAGAGCCAGGTTACTACAGTAGACTTCCAATAGTCCGGCATCCAACGGTTCGGAATGCCCGATGGTCCGGCACCAGTATCGATTTTCAAACGATCGCGCTTCCGAACGGTATCGGCAGGCGGAAAAAGAAGAGAAGAAACAAATCAGTTGGGGGGAAGCGGCAGATGCATTAAATAAATTCATAACATTTGCTGGAACAAACTCACGTTATAATTGTGCAGAAATCATTAATTTGCATATTCTAAGAAATAACTTTTTTAAAAAGAGAGCTGAATCTACAAAACAAAAAGACATTAGAGATTTTTTAAAATAAATGTCTCATCAGTACATATTATGTACATACGTGTAAATTTGTAACACATTTCACTGGTTTAATTTGTTGTTAAGACATTTCATTGTTATGTTATTCAAAATGCAGGAATAAAGGTATGTTTTGGTTTGTATTCGAGTTTAAATGATTATCTCAGCATTTCTGGTAAACAACGCTTGCTGTCAAACATCATATTGCAGCTGCATTCATTCTACGACTTATCATTTAATAATCGCGGAACACATCTCCTGATAATCCGGCATTTCCGGTAATCCGGCACCGGCCGAGTCCCGAACGTGCCGGATTATCGGTAGTCTACTGTAGTGAACATGAACAGGATAAGCCTGAGCATTACAATCAGACTATTAACTGGTCACGGAAAATTCAACTCACACTGCAGGAGACTAGGTCTATCGGAAACGGATAGATGTCGATACTGCAAAATGGAGAGGGAAGATGCCCAGCACCTGCTGCTGGAATATCCAGCACTAGGGGCTTATAGACACCGTCTGATATAGGCGAGGCTTTTCCTAGCCTGGAAAGGGCTAGAGAGCTAGGGGTGGAATGGATATGTGGACTGGCCAAAAAAGCCAAGATGCAAATCTAAGGTACACCCCTAATCACAGCGGGGCTACAATAAAACTATTAAGTTTTCGGTGGCGTTCAGGGATGATTAGCGTCCTAACCGCTTTTATTATTATTATTATTATTATTATTATTAAGTCTCATCATGTCTTTGTTATCTGTACCTGACATGCCGAAGTGAATTCAATATGACGGGACTGCTGGATCGCAGCTTTAAAAGATCCACGCGAATGAAATCGCGGGCGGTTGCTAATAAGTTATAAAGAAGAAATTGATATAGAAACGCCGAAGATATTACGATGTCTTCTAAAAAAATTTACCTAGAAAAGATCATATACGTTAAAACACTATGGCATGATTAAATAAAGGGCCTTGATAAAATAAAGCTACTCGCGTTATTTTATCATATATACTTATGTTCGATTTTAACCGAACCTAACTACATTTTAATGCAGAAGTGATTCAAGTAATTTCAAGTTTGAAGAGCGGAAGATATCTCTTTATCTCTTCCCTTCCACTCCTGTTTTCTTATTCGATTAATACCTTAGAGTAAAATGAAAAATAATTTAAGGTTCTGGATAGTTCCATTCTGGTTAGATACAAATGCTCGATTACTTTCATTTTATGATAGAGATATTTTGGTTTGGTAGAGAAAATCGAAGGTATAATAATAGCAGCGAAGCGAAGGTATTTGAAACAAATTGAATTACGCCGTACTTCTAGAGTTATCTTACTTCTCGAAGAGACTGTTGTAGTAGATTAATCCTTGTTGCAAGTCCACCAAGAGAGTCGTTACCAGATTCGTAAAGTCTTGCAAGACCATATCTGCGTCTTGATCGGGTTCTTGATCATGGCCCATGGTCTGTTGTCTTGTTTCCTCATACCTGAAATCAGACGATCAATCGATCGGTACCACGGTAGGTACATACTAACATATTATTGATATCATTACTTGCATTTTGAATACTATTGAATAGCTATTTTACTATACAGGGCGTTGCGCTTAAAAATATAATATAGAGCGTGACTTAATTTCGCCTATATTTATTCCACCGAGAAATGTCAAGTCAAAGATTTCCTGCTTCCATATATTAGGAAGTTGCATTGAAAGCCGCTGTTTTCCTGTAGATGGCTCTAATTACTTATGCCCTGCGCAGTGACTAATACGAGGGCCGTCCAGAAAGTAACAGACATTTTGACCTATCGCGGTGTTTGGCGGGGCTAGAGCCGCCATCTTGGTATCAGAACGTTCCTACACTCAATTGTATCCAGCTGTGGTAGCGCGCGGGCTGTGCCCCTCTTACCTTGCTCTCTGTGACGTGCTAAAATATGCGCCGCAATGGAAAATCCTGCCACTTGTGAGGTGCGTTCTGTGATTAGGTTTTTGTCGACAAAAAACCAAAAACCAATTTAAATTTATCGCCAATTTTATGATGTGTACGGAAAAGGAATAATGAGTGAAAGCCGAGCGAGGCAGTGGTGCATTGATTTAAAAAATGGCCATACCAATGTTCACGATGAGGGCCGCAGTGGTAGGCCTAGCCTTGTGACAGATGAACTGATGATGAAAATCAACGACAAAATTCGTGAAAATCGTCTTTTCACGATTACGGAACTTTCGGAACATTTTCCGAAGTGACTACCACCTCTTTCCAGCGATGAATACATGGCTCGCTGCACAACGCTTTGATACTGACGCCGAACTGTATACCGGTGTAAACCAGTGGTTCAAATATCAGGCGGCAGATTTCTACAGAGAAGGTATTGAAAAACTTCTGCCACGGTATGATAAGTGCCTTAATTTGAATAGTGATTATGTAGAAAAACAGCTTAAGAGTGTACCTTTCAAATTTATATAATAAAATTTGTTTTTTTTTCATTTTGTTAATTTTTTATTTCAAAATGTCTATTACTTTTTGGACAGCCCTCGTACTTCTTGTATCACTTTAAATTATGGACATTTCTGATTAAGATTCAGTCATTAAACTACCATTTTTGGTTAATATAAGTCTATGTCTATAACCAAAGAAAATGGAACGCGACAAGTTGTTTTTTCGGTGTGTACTACTGTACTACTTTGATTTTTTTTTTAATGTGATGCTGCAGCTCATCAATTACTTGTTGAAACTTATGCTGACTGCTCCATCAGAAACAATATGTAGAGACTGGTTTCGTCGCTTCAAAAGTGGACACTGTGATATTCACGGCAAACAACGGCCAGGTCTGAAAAAGAAGTTCGAAGACGAACTTCTGCAAGCTCTTATAGGAAGAAAACCCTACTCAAGCGCTCAAAGAATTAGCTCATCAGCTTGAAGTCGATATGAATCTACAATTTCATGACGTCTACTTGCCATGGGAAAGATTGAAAAAAAAAAGGAAAGTGGCTGCCACATGAATTGACCGAAAATGTCATTGCTAATCGTCTGAACATCTCGATTTCTTTGCTTGCAAAATATAAAAAGAAAAGTTTTTATGGCGTATCGTAACCGGTGATGAGAAATGGATCTATTTAAACAACCCAAAATGCAAAAAATCATGGGTTGATCCTGGCCAACTATCAACGTCGATACCAAAACGAAACATCGACGGTCACAAAACAATGCTTTCAATTTGGTGGAATATGGAAGGTGTCATTTATTATGGCTATTGAAATCGAACGAAACAATGACTGCCAAATGTTATCAACAATTGGAGCATTTAAATCATAATTTGATGCAAACACGACCACCAATTGTATCAAATCGCCGAAAAGTGATTCTTCTTCACGACAACGCTCGGCCTTATGTTGCTAAAGCCATGAAAGAAATATTGATGGAGCTTAAATGGGAAGTTCTCCCACACCCAGCGTATTCTCTAGACCTGGCCCCGAGTGATTATCATTTATTTAGATCGATACAACACGACTTGAAAGATATACACTTCCATAATTACCAAGAAGTCCAATATTGAATTGCTGAGTGGATTAGATCAAAATGAAAACAATTCGCTCATTGCGGAATTCAATTTCTGCCAGAAAAGTAGGAAAAAGTTATAGCTTCCGAAGGCAAATACTTCGATTGAGGTGTTCACACATTTTATTACAACATAATGTTTTAAAAACAAGAAAAAAACAGCGGCTTTTAATGCAAGCCCTTAATAAAATCAGTCAGTCGCAGGAAAATTTTATTTGTCAATTCTAGATCTACCGTTTTAGGTTGTTCTGTATAAAGGTTCCCGTTTCAATAATTTTACTTTTTACGTCTTTATTCGCTTACTCTCTTAAGGTTTCTCTTTATAGCAGAAATCCTCTTATCGCCCGATGAAAAGTAGCCGAGGAAAATACAATATCTTTTACAAATTTCTACTCACCATTCCAAGGTTCCTTTGCGAAGTGCCGTAATGATTTCCCCTCGAATTTCCTTGTTAAAAGGGCAGCATTTCCAGAAAGCCTTCATGTTCGACATCAGGCCCAGGCATCTACGTACATCGAGATAGTGAATAGATACATTTTTCCCTCTTTTTAATTTCTTTTTCCTATCTATAACTGAGAAAACGGAACATAGTCGTAACAACTAATCGCATCTGATAATTGGCATTACCTTTATAATTATTGCAACTATTTTTCGTTACTACACTAAAAGAATGATTACAACTATAAAAAAATTAGTACTGATTGCCAAACTTGAATAGTGGTCACCAAAATGGTCGCCACAACTATTTCTTATCTGGGCATATCTTTTCTTCCTTTTTTTCTTGTTGATATTTTTATTGTCTCCTTAATGAACTTATCCAATTATCAACAAGAATTTGAAAAATCACAATTTACCTTAAGAGGTAATCTAATTTTGCAATGGCGGGTCGATGTAAGGGTGGGAATAGTATTCGATGTTGTCGAATCTGCTTCAAGGACATTTCTAGGAAAGCGTTGAAGGAATCCGCTAAACACTGCTCCTCGTCTCGGGATAGAGTATCAGTGGACCACAAATTGTCCAGATCCTGTAAAAAAAGAGACTAAAATTCGTTAAAAAATTCAAATAAATTATTGTCGAAGTTTTCCACATCTCTCTTCACCTGAAGAAGCCGATGCAGTATCCGAGGTTCGGCCTTCGGTTGCCTCGAGGTTCCAACCCATCTGACTAACGCCTGCTGAAGCTTGGTTACGTCACCCTGTACCGCATGTTGATGCAGAATCGTTAAGGCGGTCGGTGGTAGCTCTCCCGTAAATTCCACCTGATAATCGAAAAAGCTACTTTTGCGAATTCCCTTCGATTTTACGAAATGAGCAAATCTTTCATTTACGGTTACATTACGAAATGAAACTCTTTTAATTATGTTAGCAAGTAGAATGATTTTCGAATTACCTCCTTCCTGTCAATTTCGTGATTGAGAAAGACCGTGTATAGTCTTTCCTGTTGCCTGAGTTCGCCCCAATTATCCTCCTCTGAAGTACCTCTGTCTTCCCGCGTCGAGAGCCAGAGCTTCAATTTGATTCGTCCTTGGATATTACTCCTCTGCGTCCTAGCTTCTAGGTTGTACCAGTGCTCTAATCCGGTGCTCGGTATATCCTGAAATAAAGAAGTAATCTGTATGCACAATACAAAATGTAATGATTAAGAGATTTGAAGTAAAAGGAGTCTCATTCTACAGATATTGTGACGTGGATTCGCTCCGCGTCACAAAAAGGGAGCAAGCGGCCCCCTTTGAAAATAAGTGCGCGATCGTGACGTCGATACGGACGGGACGCGTCAGTATCGATCGACGGGGAGGATACGGATCGATAGCCGATGGCTATCGAAGAGCCACCTCTTGAGCCCGCGGGGCAACCGGGAAGACCGCGAGGCGCCCACGTGACGGGTCTTGGCTGGAAAAGCCGGCATTCTTTGTCGAGCGCGCAACGTACGAGGTCGTCTTGTCGAAAACCCGGAGAGGAAAAGAAACGAGTGCGACCGCCTACGACGTTCCGACGACGCCCGGAAGGAAGGAGGAGAACCGCAAGGAAGCCCCGACACCTGCGACGATAGTCGGTACGCCCTTTTTGTTTTTCCCGAGATCCGCCGTGACTCGTTCGAGGAGTACGCCACGTGCTTCCGACGACGTAGGGCTCGCGTGGCCATTGTCCGGACGTGTTCCGACGACGTCGACGATTTTATCGCGAGCTAGGGTATCTTTTCACGAGCGATCATCCCGTCTCGCGATCGGCGCTAACGACGCGTATCGTTCACGTGGCTCATCGCTTTCTAGTATTGTCGCGTCCGCGTCCCCTAGTTGCCGACGAGCGTCGTTAGATTCGATGTAGGGGCCCGTCTCGTCGAGGAGCGACAACGTAGGCGCGTGTCCGAATAGCGTTTAGCGTCGCCGCGGTTAGCGAGGTGCACGCGGCACCGGTATTGCGTCGAGGATCGTTCCCCGAGTACGAGCGGCGTGCGGGGACCCCGGTCCCGAGAGTCGACAAAATAAAGAGTTGCGATTAGCTAGGAGTCGACGGTGTTTTCAGCTTTCATTTCGCGCCCTCGCCCGTAGGTTCCGTCCTCCCGTGTCCCAGCCAACGTCCAACGAACCGCCCCTCTACCAAATGCTGTGGTAGCCGGACGCGATCGCGATGGGATCGTTTCCGATCCCGCGGATTTCAGGAGGAGAGAGTGCTTGCCTCTCCACGCGGTGCGGCCGTGACCGCACCTGGCGCCCATCGATTATAGACCCGCGAGTGGCGGCGTAGCCGCCGTTTAGTGATTAGCGGAGGGCTTCGCGGGCCCTCAGGGAAACGCTACGTCACAAATTGGCGCCCAACTTGGGGCCACCGCGTAGAAAGTTCCTTCGCGAAGCGTTGATTCGAAGATTCGAGAATCGTTGCGAGTTCGAATTTGTAGCGGCGAAGGGCATTTCTTTGTTAGCTTCCACGGCTGGGACGGGGACGGCACTCGACCGTTGTAGCTTTGTTTACGTTTCTTACGACCTTATCGCGACGAGACGGGTCGAGTCGTTCGAACGCAGCGAGGCCGAAACGAACCTTTCGCGCGACGAGAAGGGGGGCACTCCCCCCTGGCTCACCGACGAGGCGTAGTAGTAGTGCGTAAGATAGTTTTAGATATACGGCTGCGGCGTGATTTCAACACGCGCGCGGCGTGATTTCGACACGCGTGCGGCGTAGGAGATCCACATTACCGACCGCGACGACTACCCGGTGGATCCCCGTCGCCTGGGCCGGGACCCAGACACGCGTGTGAACAGCTGATCGGCCGTCGCGCCGACGCCGCGTTAGTTCGAATCGGTTCCGGGCTCGGTCAGCTGAGCGATCGACGACCGATTCGTCGAGTACGCACGCGAGTGGATTGGAGTGCGGATCCCAATTTCCGATAGTGCCGGCGAAATACGATGTCACGTGCGTCGGGTGACTCGCGAGTGAGCCGCGCGTCCGCGGTCCTTGACGAACTACGAGGGATCGCCGAGGAGCTCGGACTCGACCCGAGTGGAGATCCTCACACTCTGGGTGCGCGAGTGAAGAGGGAAATGAGGTCGGCTCGGCTCCGGAGGTCGGAAATCGAGGTCCCTCCACCGAGTGCGACCGATTCGGGGAATATGGAGACTCGTCGTCCGGCAGGTCCCGCTTGGCTTGACGGGACGGCTCGTCCCGAAGAGCCTCCCGAAGAGCCGACGAACCGGACGGGGGAAGACGAGCTACGGGATTTTCTCGGGGGAGGTAGCCCCGAACCGACCCCTCCCGTACCGGCAAGGAGGGGGGAGGTTACCGGCCAGGGGGAACCCGGTGAATCCTTCCCAGAACCGCAAGGAAGATTTGCCGGCGGCCCGCAGGACCTCGAGGGAAGTGTCCTCCGACGGCTTCTCCGCGAATATGAGAGGCACGGATTTTGCCAGGAGACGCGCCCGCGAGAAGGGAGACGCCACCGACGACCACGACGGCACCGGAGGTGCCACCGGGAATCGTAGCCCCCCCGTTACGGGCAACTGCCGCTCCCTGGATACCCCTGTCGTCGACGGCTCTGACGCGAGTCACGGAGTCGCTTCCACGCACGGTGGTTAGTACGTACGCGGGAGGGCCGATTGTTCCTCCGCTCGATACGACTATCGGAAGAATGGCGTTCCTGGACCGGAACGCGGGTCCGCCGATCCCGAGGCTTAACCTACCACGACGACCAGTCGCTGAGGAACAGGAGCTTCCTCCTCCCGCCCCGAGGCCGAGGGTACCCGCGGAAGGGCCGGTACCAGGGTCTCGCGACCAAGAGCCCCCGGAATTTCTGGCTAACGTCTCCCGTCCCCTTCGCGAGAGAATGGAGGGTGAGTTTGGCCAGGCCACCCAGCGCATCCTCAGGAAATATCTCGGAGATCCGGGAACACTGCATCCCGACCAGGACCCGCTTGGCTTTCTGGCGAACGCCTCGCGCGCGATCCACGAAGAATTGGAGAGCGAAATCGGCCAAGCCGTCCGGCGCGTTCTGACAACGTGCCTAGATCGCCCCCGACGGGAAGAGAGAGAGAGAGAGAGGACGACCGCCCTCAACCCTCGGTCACTGCTCCATCCCCGGCTACGAGTCGACCGAGAAATGACCATGCCCGCCTGAACGAGAGGCCGATACCCGGCGAGGAAGTACAGCGACGAGGCGGTGCTGTGACGTTCGCACGGAGTAGCTCCCCGTTGCGAAAGCACGTCACCCCGCCAGAATTCCCCGGTTCCGGGATCGACCAGAATACGGACGGGCTTGGCCGAACACCGCCCGGTGTGATGTACGCTGCCCCGAGAGATCCAACAGCCATCGTCCATCGCTGGAGATTGAGTTACGCCGGTCGTCGCGACGGAAGTGCGGAGGACTTCATCGAGAAGGTCGAAGACAAAGCGGAGTTCGCCTGTCTCGGTCTTGATACTCTCCTGGCCGCTATGCCGTCGATCTTGGACGATCTGCCGCGACAGTGGGCCCGGAAACGGAAGGGACAATGGTCCACCTGGGCCGAGTTCAGAAAGGATTTCCTCGCCCGCTTCGGAACACGGGATCTTGAGTGGACGCTGGATGACTTCCTACGGAAACGTACACAGGGGGAAAACGAGACCGCAGTCGAATTCATAACCTGCCTCGAGGCCAGCGCAGACAGAATGAAACGACCTCCTCACCCGGAAGACCTCGCCCGCCTCGCGCTCCGCAACATGCGTCCGGAGTACCAACGGGAGATTGACAGGGAGGACGTGGCCTCCTTAGAGGATTTGCTCGACTTGGCCACGGCGAGGGAAGAAATCTGGCTGGCGATGCGCCGATTCCAACCGCCGACTACGAACGAGGAGGTTACCGGTGCCTTTCCGTATCGAGCCGAACGAGCCGGCCGAACCCGACGACGAACACCGACAGTGCATGCGGTGACCCCGACGGGGGGAACGACCACTACGGCCACGCCGAAAACGGACTCCGCACAGCGTACCTCGAAAGCCACGACCGAACCGCGACACGCGACGTCTACCGCGAAAGATCCGAAATTAACAGACGAGCCAGCACGGAAAGCCGACAGAGTCGTGCTATGTTGGAACTGCTCGAGTCCCGACCACCGTTTGCGGCGGTGCCCTGAACCACGAATCCGGAATTATTGCTATCAATGCAGGAAAGGAACCCCGGATCCGCAGTGCAAACGATGCCAGGGAAACGGAGGAGCGGGGGAGCGCGCGTAGACGAAGCGACTCCCCCTCCTCGACACAGGACGACGCAGCATTCGAAGACGATCCGACACTCGAAGATAAACTCGCCTACGAAGATGCCGCGAACATCAATGAAGACACGAAGATCCAGGATTGGGTGGTCCTCGGAGACGCCGAACTCCTCAGCATTAGCCCCGCCAGACGGTCGGCCGAAGGAACGGAGATCGACACGCGAGACGTGTTCGAAAACGCCGAAAGGCCCGAGACGGAGCTCGACGACGGAAACCGATCCGCCTTCGGTGACGCCACATCCTGGAAGGAAGAGAGCGACGACCGGATCCGTACGACCCGAAGAAACGAAGTCGGAGTTGCGAGACGCGAGAACCCGCGTTTCACCGACGGTACGACGAATCGGGGTCACAGATCCGTACGACGTAATCGAAGAGTACGATCCTCCGGAGCCCACCAAGGCGATGACGCAGGAATGGAGACCGCCGACGGAAGCGGATACCATCTTCGACGGGGACATTCCGACGGAGACGCAGGCGTTGGTACATTGCGACGACATTCTCACGGTGGAGGGCGATACGCGTCCCTTCATCCCGGTCGTTGGCACCCGCACGTATATGGGAGCCATCGGTCTTCAACCCCGATTTCGAGAAGGGATCCAGATCCGAACGCCGAGCGCTGGCTGTATCAAAACGGCAAACGGTAGCCTGGAGGTCGTCCGGGAAGAATTGACTCTACCTCTCAAGATTGACGGACTCGAGCTCGAATTCGATATTCGAATCGTCCCGAACCTCGCCATCGATATGATCCTAGGGATGGACTTCATCACCAGATTTGGAGTCTCCATCGACGGATCCGCGAATTCGTGGACTTCGAATGAAACAGGCAAAACGTATTCGTTTCTCTGTCCCGACGAGCTCGACGAACCACGCGAAGAACAGTGTCACGGGATCGCCGAGCTTTCTCCGGATGAGGCGAAGGAGCTCGACAGTCTCTTGCAGCACGAGATCCCGAGAGTCTCGGGAAAGACCGGGTGCACGGGGCTAATCGAGCACCGTATCGACGTCCAAGGGCATGCGGCCATCAAACAGCGATATTACCTTGTGTCACCACCCGTGCGAGAAGCCATGTACGTAGAGGTCGATCGGATGCTCGCGGAGGGAATCATCGAGCCATCCACCAGCGAATGGTCATCGCCGATCGTGATGGTACGGAAACCAAGTGGCAAATATCGCTTCTGCTTGGATTTTCGAAAAGTCAACGCGGTATCGAAGAAAGACGCCTATCCGCTGCCCTACATGGAAGGCATCCTGACCAAACTGCGAGCTGCACGATACATCTCGACGATCGATTTGAGCCAGGAGTACCACCAAATCCCGCTGGAAGAGTCTAGCAAGGAAGTGACGGCGTTCACGGTTCCGGGAAGAGGACTCTTTCAGTTTCGGAGGATGCCGTTTGGACTCTCGGGTGCGCCGGCAACGTTTCAGCGTTTGCTAGACAGACTAATCGGTCCGGAGATGGAACCATATGCCTTCGCCTACCTCGACGATATCATCATCGTAACGCCCACGTTCGGCGAACATCTCAAATAGCTGCAGATCGTACTGCGAAAAATCGAGGGGGCTGGATTAGCCATCAACCCGGAAAAATGCGAGTTCTGCCACGACGAGGTACGATATCTGGGATTCCGCGTGGACCAAGACGGGTTACAGATGGATCCCGAGAAAGTCGAGCCGATCCGGGCGTATCCACCACCGAAGAATCTTCGCCAGCTACGACGGTTTCTCGGAATGACCTCGTGGTATCGACGGTTCATCCCAAACTTCGCGGAGAGATCGACGCCGCTGACGGGATTGCTAAAGAAGAACGTGCGGTGACAGTGGGGAAGCGAACAAGAAGAAGCGTTCCTCGATTTGAAAAATGCCATCATGACGGCGCCAGTCTTGTCACCGCCAGATTTCTCGCTTCCGTTCGTCCTACAGACGGACGCGAGCGACTACGGTCTAGGGGCCGTACTCACGCAGAACCTCGATAATGTCGAGCACGTCATCGCGTTCGTGAGCCGAACCTTGACGAACGCCGAAAGAAATTATAGCACGACGGAAAGGGAATGCCTCGGAGTCGTGTGGGCCATCAGGAAGTTCCGCCAATACGTCGAGGGATTCAAATTCACGGTAGTCACGGATCACAGTAGCCTACGGTGGCTACATAATTTGAAAAGCCCTGACGGGAGACTCGCGCGATGGGCCCTCCAATTACTCCAGTACGATTACGAAGTCGTCCATCGGAAAGGGGCATTGCATGACGTACCAGATGCATTATCACGGATGTTCGAGACAGACGCATCGATGGACATCGCGACAATCGAAGAAGACCTCGTACCCCCCGCGCTCTCGACACGAGAGAAGTGGTACGATCGGCGGATCGAACACGTTCGACGATTCCCAACGAGTAACGCCGGATGGAAAGTCGAGAACGACCAACTATACCGATATTGTCCAAAGGCCTTTCTGGATCTGATAATGCCGGATTTGAACGCCTGGAAATTAGTCGTTCCGCCGAAGTTACGAGAAGGCATCCTCGAGGAGGTACACGACGACCCGCAAGCCGGCCATCTCGGAGTTGCGAAAACGTATCTTCGGGCTCGAGATAATTATTACTGGCCCGGGATGCACCAGGACATCACCGAATATGTGCAACGATGCATCCCCTGCCAAAAGACGAAGGTCGAGCAGCGATCACCGGCCGGATTGATGGGTCAGCGCAGTGTGCACGGCCCGTGGAAAGTCGTAGCGGCCGACGTTATGGGTCCGCTACCAAGGAGTCCGAATGGATATAAATACGTGCTCGTGTTTCTCGACTTGCACAGCAAGTGGATCGAGTGCGTACCACTGCGCGCTGCCACGGGGAAACTCGTCCTCAGGGCTCTCGAACGGGATATCATTTACCGCTGGGGCTGTCCGGATACGTTTTTAACGGACAATGGGACGGAGTTCGTAAACAAGCAGATCAAGAATTATCTGAAAGGATTTGGCATCCACTTTGCGACCCTCCCTACGTATCACCCGCAGGCGAACCCCGTGGAGCGGATAAACCGAACGCTCAAGAGCATGATCGCCGCGTACACGGAGAATCATCGACGCTGGGACGACCACCTACACCAACTACAATTCGCGTATAATACGGCGGTTCATACGACCCTGAAGACGAGCCCAGCCTTCATAAACTTCGGACGAATACCGGCACCACCTCGTTTCGCGAGGCGACTGATCGAGGGCAAGATCGATATCTCGACGCCGGATACACAGGACTGGGTAGATCGGATGCTACGAATGTCCGAAATTCACGACGTCGTTTTAGAGTACCTCGAGGAAGCGCACGACAGACAAGCGAAGTACTACAACCGCGGTCGCCGCGACGTCACGTACGCAGAAGGGGACGTCGTCTGGAAGAGATCGCACGTGCTATCTTCGGGAGCGCAGAGAATTGCGTCGAAACTTGCGCTGAAATTCGAGGGGCCGTACCGAATCGCGAAAGTTTTATCGCGTCGTACATGCGAACTCGCGGATCTGCGAGGCAAATCGATCGGAAAGCAGCACGTGGCGGATCTAAAACTTGCGCACATCGACGACGTTCCGACACGACTGCAAGTAGCGCCGAGAGCGAGCGACCCTTCTCGTAACCGCGATCAGCTTCGACGGCATCGAGGATAGCGCTAAAACGAGCGGCATCGGTGGTAGTACCCCGATGAGGAAGACGGAACGACACGTCCGCGGCGAACGGCGAAGACTTAATTCTGGATCGCCGAGGCCCCGAGACTAGTCGTTGCTAGGAATTAAGTACACAGAACAAACATTACTATTCGCCTCCCTTAATACAGAGACATGGAGGACGAAGCCAGAGACCTCTCGCCACTGATCGCCGCCGATTCGTTCGAGCCGCCAGTGGGGGGGAATACGATCCCGATCAGGATCCACGTCCCGCGCAACTACCTCGAGCGGGCAATCGGATACGGCAGAGGATCCGCGGCATCGACGATGACGCGGCAGGCCACGAACGTGGCAACTCAAACACCGACGGTGAGAGCGACTAGCCCCAACGACGTGGCCACGCAGACGCCGCGACCAAGGGTCGATATATCACGTCCCATAGATATGGCGACGCAAACGCCACGTCCGAGGGAGCGCGTGTCGCGGGCAACCGAGGTGGAAATGATGCCGAGGGGCCGGGTCTTAACCCTGACGGTGGTGAGGAAGCACCCCGGGAAGGGCGGCGAATTAAAAAACGCCATGGAGACGACGAAGGGGTGCGCGAACTGTTTCACCCGCGGCCACGGATGGGCTTATTGTAAGAAGGCGCTGCGGGAGGACTTCTGCCGGGTCTGCTGCCGGCAAAATGTGACTTCTCGCAGTTGCCCATCCTGCCGCCAGTGGAAGTAATAAAGAGCTGTTACCGCACAATTATTAGCTGTGCTTTTTCTTGTTAATTTAGAACCCCTTTCCCACCAGGCGACAGGCGAGGGTGATAGCGCGTGGGTCCAGGACGTTCCCTTCGAGCGCCCTTGGCCCCGTCTAAGGAGGGGGGAGTTTGTGACGTGGATTCGCTCCGCGTCACAAAAAGGGAGCAAGCGGCCCCTTTGAAAATAAGTGCGCGATCGTGACGTCGATACGGACGGGACGCGTCAGTATCGATCGACGGGGAGGATACGGATCGATAGCCGATGGCTATCGAAGAGCCACCTCTTGAGCCCGCGGGGCAACCGGGAAGACCGCGAGGCGCCCACGCTACGGGTCTTGGCTGGAAAAGCCGGCATTCTTTGTCGAGCGCGCAACGTACGAGGTCGTCTTGTCGAAAACCCGGAGAGGAAAAGAAACGAGTGCGACCGCCTACGACGTTCCGACGACGCCCGGAAGGAAGGAGGAGAACCGCAAGGAAGCCCCGACACCTGCGACGATAGTCGGTACGCCCTTTTTGTTTTTCCCGAGATCCGCCGTGACTCGTTCGAGGAGTACGCCACGTGCTTCCGACGACGTAGGGCTCGCGTGGCCATTGTCCGGACGTGTCCCGACGACGTCGACGATTTTATCGCGAGCTAGGGTATCTTTTCGCGAGCGATCATCCCGTCTCGCGATCGGCGCTAACAACGCGTATCGTTCACGTGGCTCGTCGCGTTCTAGTATTGTCGCGACCGCGTCCCCTAGTTGCCGACGAGCGTCGTTAGATTCGATGTAGGGGCCCGTCTCATCGAGGAGCAACAACGTAGGCGCGTGTCCGAATAGCGTTTAGCGTCGCTGCGGTTAGCGAGGTGCACGCGGCACCGGTATTGCGTCGAGGATCATTCCCCGAGTACAAGCGGCGTGCGGGGACCCCGGTCCCGAGAGTCGAGAAAATAAAGAGTTGCGATTAGCTAGGAGTCGACGGTGTTTTCAGCTTTCATTTCGCGCCCTCGCCCGTAGGTTCCGTTCTCCCGTGTCCCAGCCAACGTCCAACGAACCGCCCCTCCACCAAATGCTGTGGTAGCCGGACGCGATCGCGATCGGATCGTTTCCGATCCCGCGGATTTCAGGAGGAGAGAGTGCTTGCCTCTCCACGCGGTGCGGCCGTAACCGCACCTGGCGCCCATCGATTATAGACCCGCGAGTGGCGGCGTAGCCGCCGTTTAGTGATTAGCGGAGGGCTTCGCGGGCCCTCAGGGAAACGCTACGTCACAATATTGAATAAGGCTCCTCCTACTTTGTATCTCTTGAACATTACACCCTTGTGGGAATCTGTCGCTAGTCTTTATACTTGGACGAGGTGAATGATGGATAATATGAAGAAATATTTATGACGACAATTATTTCATCGATATAACAAGCGATACACGCCGATCGAAAAGTTAGATCTGGTATGAAAAAATTAAACCTTTAACGGCCTACCAGCTTTTTGGAAGACAGTAACATTTAGAGAAATAAGTAATCTTACCTACTCGTTATACAGGATGCGCAGTTATTGCCGTATATTGAGCACGTGATATGGTTTATTATGAAAAACTGGAACTGGAATGTACAAATCGAATGACCTGCAGGTTATTGATTAAAAATGGCAGCATGAAATACCAGTGTAATCACGTTGTAGATTTTTACTCAACCGAATTTACTGAAACGTGATCCGTATAAGCATCTTGAGTCTCTGAGCTTGAATATGTTATCATTTTTTAAAAAAACTTGAAATAACAGATCCGAAATAGCGTTCAAAAGGTTTAAAAAATAATCTAATTTTCATGAAATTAGGTATACAGGGGGTTTTAACGTGGGTAAACGCAATTTTGTTGTCAAGATTTTTCAAATTAAAGATGGCAAATCTAGAAATGAATTCACGTTATTGGCATTAGCTGGTAGATCACTGATTTATGTATTTGATGACCCTGAAGTGTATCAGAAAGAGGTTGCCAAATACATTTCATGTTTTTTTTCTCTATTTCAATGTTTCTTACTCCTGTAAACTAAACTTCACGCAAATTACTCAAATTTCTCTTTTTATCGCTATAATGATTCGTATTCAGCAATTCAAAAACTCCGCCCGAGACAGTCGAGTAAATTCTAGTTCTTTCACGAGAATCACTTTTAGCACAGAAGCACCTTCTTGGTCTAGTTTTTTCATGAAAGAACATGCCATATTCTCAACACGTGGTATTAAAAACTCATTCTGTTTACTTGCAAAATACTATTGAAATAATGCTTCGTAATGATTATACTAAAGAAATCTTGATTATTATTACTTAATTTCTTCGGCAATGCATAAAAAGGCATAATGATATTGTCAGTCTGCCTCGAGATAGGGTAAACCACCCAGTTATATTGGACACTTAAGCATTTTACAACATTTAAGACCGTGTTAGAAAGATATTTTTCTACCTAGAGAGATATGAGTGGTGGCTTGTTTTAATTGAAAATATATTGGCTTTACATTCTAGTAACTTACAATTTGAAATTGGAAAGAATATAATTTTCAACAATAAAAAACTGGGATAAAGTCAAAAAACTTAGTTATTGGACAGTGTTCTTATTTTTTGGAAATACTCAATCCAGTAATTGGACAGTCAAGAATCAATAAGCCAGGTACGGTTTTTGGTAATATTTGTTTAAGTAAAAACTAGGAATCTTGTTTTTATTTATTTAAATGAGACTGCCCAATAACTGCAAGGTGTCCAATAACTGGGTGGTTTACCCTACTTGCATCGTGTTACAACAACCTTCCTCACCTGCAGCGGTATGTTAACGCAACCCAAGAAGTCATCTTGGCTTCCGGACCTGGCGCTCTGAGCGATCTGCTTGAAAAAACGGCCAAGTCCCTTAACGCCGCGAACCTCATTGAGCTTGCTGACCGCGTCAAATACAGACGACTCATCGTCGTGGTCCCTGTAAAGACGTTCGTCAAGCGCATAAGATTTCGCTGCGTTCTACATTTCTGGTAATAAAACCCAACGGATGTACAGTAAACCCTGGATCAGTTGGCTACACCCTACTTTTCTGCCCCCACTTAAGTTCCCCACAGTGCACATGCATCGCAAATGAACGCTTCTATGCACGCTCCTGTGTCGGTCTTGTGTATTGACAATATCCAACGTGAAGAGTACATGTTTCTACCTTTTATTGGCCACGCATCTGGACACAATCTCTCTAATTTGACATCCTTCTGTAAGTGGCCAATTGAGCCAGGTGTTGCTGCAATGCGCGCTAGCATGGCAACCAAATAACTGGAAAAATTCCTTACCATATATCAAGGTGCAAGATGTCGGTATTGATGTCGTCGATGTAGCTAAAAAGTAAAGAGCATCGATTTAGCTTACCCGAAAGCAACTCACCGAATTACCTAACGCCTCCTTCCAGGATAACATTTTCATTTACTTACAATCGAAACTTCTCATCCCAACGCGGACTCAAAGTGTGCGGTTTGACGGAAGTAGCGCGTATAAATTTTGCGGGAACAGCGCCACTTAGGGATTCCCTGTGTTCTCTACGGTTTCCTTGCTCCTTACGCTTATTGAACGATAGTCTGAAACTTGTTTGAAGAAGATGCATTTCATCGGGCGACTATCTTATCATTTATTACCATTCTAGCATTTTAAAACATGTTCATATAAATCCTGGCGCAAAAATGTATTCTAAAAATCTCTGAAAATAACTGATACATGCAAAGGATTGGAACATTATTGAGTGAAAATCACAAAAATGCACGGGAGATAAAGAGGTTTCGATGAAAATCCTCCCCTTCTCCAATAATTTCTAAGTATTCCTAAAATTTTCTTCAACACACTGTGAAAAAGTAAACATTCCAAATTACTCTAAGACGTTATAATTTCTGGAGTTTATCGTAATTTTTCAAAGAAATATAAAAGTATTGAAGTCAAAAATTATTGAAGAGAAGAATGATTTTCAGAGAAAAAGGCTGCATAATGTCATTTCCGAAAACTTTAACTTTTCTATTAGGTGTACAACTTTGCTTCCGCTGTTTTTCTGATAATCCATCTACAGGAAAACGGCGGAAGGAAAGTTGTACACCTAATATATTTCTCTCATTTTCGCTGAATACCGCGGAAGGCTCACTTACTGAACACTTGAGGAGGAAAAAATGTTGAAAGTACTGTCATAATAAATTTTTCAGTTGAATTTCAATTCTGATTGATACATCAGTTAATTTAATGTTCCCTCTGTTATATGAAATAATTGATATTGAACTTGAATAAGAAAAATATAATTAATGAATTTTAAAAAATATACCCTTGCAGTAGTTTCTGAACACTTCAAAATGTATTGTAGTAGAAACTGAACACCAGGTGTGGTAGTTCCTGAACAGTTGAATCTCTAGAGGAAAATAGTTATTTTCGTTATGAGGGCGTGAAGCGCCGTTTTTAACGCGCGAGTGTGAAGTTTGCCGCACGAGCGAAGCGAGTACGGCAATCACACTCATTAAAACGGCGCGAAACAACCGAATAACGAATTCTATTTTTTGTCACTAAGTGTCAAATACGAGGTTGACGATTTCACGCACTGCGCAGGTTATTTCACGCACTGCGCAACTTTTCACGAATTGGTGTGTGAAAGATGATTTCACATACGTCAAGGACGCCCATGAAACCGAGTATTTGACACTGAGTGACAAAAATTTGTATTTTATGCAATTAGGAAGAGAAATTAGTAAAAAAACATTTATTTAATTCCAAAATATAACCCTTTTAATGGAGTAACATGAATATAAATAATTGATGACTTAATCACTCTTCTAGTTTACGCTTTTTTGGTGTGTCAATGGTACTTTTTCTTTACTTGCAGTTATTGCTCTAGTCCCATTTTCTTCACTCATCATAAACAAACCATCATCTAATAATTCTTTTCATATTTTTTTTGAAACACTTCCCAATGAAATTCCTAACTTAATTTCGGTAGGAGCTTGTTGTAACTGGGCTTCTATATTTTTTTCCACGTGTGATTTTTTTATTTTACCCCTAGGAGAAATAAATGTGTGAAAATAGGAAAATGGATTTAAAAAAGACATTTCAGAAGTCTCAAAGTATAACTGTAAAGAAATTTGGATAAAATATGAGGTTAGCTTTACTGAAAAAAATGTGTTCAGAAAGTGTAACCTAATCTCACTAGCGTGGCCCACTAACTGAAATGGAATTTCCTCTGTTGAATTATTTCTTTGTTGAATTATTTATTATTTCTTCACTTTTAATTAATTTCCATCGATACTGTAATCAATTACGTACACGCACATGTATCTTAAAGTAGAACCCTGGTGGAACAATTTTTCTCATAATTTTTCGGAAATTGTTGAGAAATTTCTCAGAAAACTATAAAATGCCAGATGTTTTTCAGAATGCCCTATAAAATATCAGATATTTGTCAGAAAATTTCATACAGCTTCAAATATTATTCAGAAATTGTAATGAAATATTCCCCCGGATTCCCTAACCTCCGCAATATAGGTTGAGCTCCAACCGGGCGCGTCTCCAGGTGGCGGATAGGAGGATGGCCAGGAACTGAAGTTGACTCCGCTGGGACCCATGGAGAACCCTGGATAGTGGGAGCCTTACAGCAACCCGGGTGACGTAAAAATCGCCCCATGGGAGCTAAAGCCCTGCCACGGACCAGCTCCCCAAGCTAAGGTGTGAGCCATCGTGCCGAGAGCTGGATAACACTGGGGTTACCGTGCCGAAAACGATGCCCTTTGGGCACCAGGCACCACCCCATTGTATTTAGCCTTACCCTCGCGTGGCAGGATCTGCAGGGGCGAACCGTTTCATTCCTGCCACTCGTGGGACATTTATGGATATTAAAAAAAACATCTTATTAACGGCGGGTGGGGAGGCTTCCATGGAGGCAGCTCCACTCGATGTAATAGGGATGGACGAGCGGCGGGCTCTGGAAGGCGATGGAGCTTTGGCCTCATTGGCGGACAGTTGCCTGTCCTTGACCGGAATCGAGAAACCCGAGGCTGACGAGGACAAGGCATTAGCCGAACCCTCCGACGCCTCAGTGCCTACGGGCAAAAAGGAAAATCGCTCGAGGGCGGCGAGGAAGAGAGCTCACAAGGCCAAAATGGCCGGGCTCGGGTCCTGTTCGGCGCCAAACCCGGAGGCGACATCAGGGATATCGGGAGCGTCCGTCGATCGGGGAGGCTCAGTCAGTGGGCAATCCCTTACTGACGGGTGACAAAATGCACCTTCGGCGGGGACTGACGGCGAAAGCTACAAAAGGGCTCGGCCGTCGAACAGCACCCCCCCCCCCCCCCGGAGGTGAAAAATAAACCCAAGAGAAGCAGGGTTTTTCTTAATCCTGCTTCCTATGGGGAGGCGGCTACGATGAGCAGCAGGGTGGCAATCGCACCATCCGGCTATCCTGAGGCCGCCTTCGACCAACGACAAGATAACTTGATCGGGCTGACGCTCAGACGGGCTCTGGACTCCGTGCCCAAGGGGGCGGAGATCCCGTGCTTCGACGGGTACAGGCTAGAACAAGGGCTCCTGTGGATCTCTTGCCCCTCATAAGTGGCAAAAACCTAGTTAAGGACCACGGTCCCAACCTTGAGGCCTTGGCAGGGTGTCTCTCTGACTTTGTTGGAGGGGGAGAATCTTCCTAGGCTCAGCAAGATTGGTAAGGGATGTTGGTGGGTTGTCCCAACAATCGTGATCTCAGCGTCGGGATGTGAGATTTGTGTGGCACCGGAGGGACTGGTTAGTGGGGTAACCCACCACTCCCCTGGGAGTGTTCCAGTCCTTTTCGGCTGGTGCAAGCTACCACTCTGCATGTAGGAGTCGAGGGTGTATGGTTGGTTTCTTCGGAGGAATTGGTTATCGTGTCAGCCTGTGGGCCGTAAGTTGTGCTACCCTCACGTCTCCTGTGCTGGCTCGATCCTCCTCCCTTTTGCTTGGGTCTGAAGTGGCGGTCTTTCGTACCGTCTTCCAGAAGAGAGGTAGTAGGCACTCTTAAGTGTCATGGCAGAGGTCGCTGGCACTATATGTATGTGAGAACGAGGAAGCGACTGAGTTCACACCCGGAGAGCTCCCTGCAGACGGGCTTTAGTCGGTCGATCCCCGGGGCTTTCCGCCATGGGTGGTGAGGATGGAGGTTTAGGTTTAGTGGGTAGGGGGGCTCCCGTATTGCACTCGCAGATGAAACATATTGCGGCGGGATGTCCTCTAGTCCCACACTGTCCGGGTTAGTGCCGAACCCGAGCGTGCGTAAAAAGCATTCCCCCTCCTTTAAAAAAAAAAGGCTCAGAAAGATGATGCTGGTCATCCCGGGTATCCCGGAGGAAACCGACATCATCTTGAGGAGGCTAAAAAGGCAAAATCCCGGTCTCCGCACCCAACTTTGGAAGGTGTGGGACAGGAAGGTCGGGCAGCGCTCTGTCCAACTTATTGTAGGCGTGGACGCCGTGTCGCTGAAGCGGCTGAAGGAGAGGGGCCTAGTGGCTCACCTCAGCATTGGGCGGGTACTCTTTAGAGAGGCCGAATCCGGTACCCGGGAGGATCGCGAGGCTCCTACTACAGCCGCAAAAGCGTCACCGGAGGGCACGAGGGGAGTTCGGGGGAGGGTCAGAGGGTCCTTATGCCAGCTTTGGTTCAGGGGTCCGGCTCTATCTCGACATCCGGCCCTTCGTGCGTTGCTGCGGACCGAGGTCCTGCCGCGGGGACCTCCGGGATTGGGCCCTCGGAGCCCACGGGTGGGGTGCCTGATCCGTCCCAGGGAGTGGGAGGTGTCCGCAGGTAGAAGGAGAGACCCCCTAAGGCCTGCGTGGTGGCAAAAGCCGGCCAGGTAGAGACCCGGAAGTGAATCCAACAGACTGGCCAACCCTTAGTCACCATGGCTATGGAGAAGGTCAAATTCTCACAAATAAACTTGCAATACTGCATAGGGGCCTCGACGATTCTTAGCCGAGTCCTAGCAGTGGGGCAAACAGATGTAGCTCTAATCCAAGAGCCCTGGATTTCGAGAGAAGGCAGGGTTCCAGGGCTGCAGCTGGGGAGTGGCAACTTGAACTACGCACCCTCGAGGGAGGGTCCCAGGGCCTGTGTCTTTGTGAGTAAAAGATTCAGCGCTCTGAGACACCAAAAATTTTGCACCAGAGATCTAGCGGCAGTTAAAATCAGGCTCAGTGTGGGAGGGTGGATGACTGACGTGGTAGTTGGGTCGGCCTACTTCCCGCATGACTCTGAGGACCCTCTCCCCATGAGCGAACTCAGAGGCCTGGTTGACCACTGCAAAAGAGAGGGGCTAAAGTGGTAGTGGGGTGTGATGCAAATTCACACCACACTATCTGGGGCAGCTCTGACATAAACAGGAAAGATACAGAATTGATAGAATACCTCTCGACGACAGATCTCGAGATCCTGAATAGGGGCTCGAGACCCACCTTTGTCACCTCTCGTAGACAGGAGGTGATTGATATAACTTTAGGCTCGCGTAAGTTGGCCCAAGTAATCCAGAACTGGCAGGTGAGTGAAGAGGTAACGCTCTCGGATCACCGCAGGATTACTTTTAGCGCCGAGGGAGACGCGGACTCGAAATCAACGGAGGTCTACCGTAATCCCAGGGTCACGAACTGGGCCTCTTATACAGGAGAGCTCGGTGAGTGGCTCCGGAATACACAGGGTAGCTTCCTGAGGACAAAGGGGAGGATAGACGGCACGGTAGAACGTCTGCAAGTTGCCGTCATCAATCCTACGAGTTCGCGTGTCCAGCTAAGCGACGCAAGAACAGCACCAGGGTGCCATGGTGGAATAAGGAGTTAAACAATCTCCGCATGGGCACCCAACAGGGCGGTGAAAACCGACCTGGATCTGGACTGGGAAAATTATAGGTCTTCTCAGAGGACCTATAAAAAGCTGGTCAGATCATCAAAAAGAGAGGCCTGGTGAGGATTCTTCGGGGAACTCAAGGCTCTGCCTCAACTTATCAGACTACGCAGTATCTTCGTACCAGGACCTTCAATAAAGCTTGATGGACTCACACTCTCAGATGGTAGGAGTGTGGATAGCCGTGAAGAAGTATTGATGCACCTTTTGGAGGTGCATTTTTCAGGCTCCGACCTTGCGATGCAAGGGATACCCCCCATCGAAGAGGATCGATGGGGGAGTAGGTCGGGGGACTGGAAGACTGCCGCAAAGGTACTAACAATCAGCAGGATCGAGTGGGCCATTAAATCCTTTGAGAAATTTAAGAGCCCAGGGGTAGATGGGATCTTCAGAGCTCTTCTACAGGAGGGAGGGGAGGACCTATTGAAACGTCTCTATACTATCTACAGATCCTGTCTTGCTTTGGGATATACTCTTAAGGCTTGGAGAAAGGTCAGAGTAGTCTTTATACCCAAATCGGGTAAAGACTGCTATGACCGGGCCAAGTCCTTTAGGCCTATCAGCCTAACGTCTTTCTTCCTCAAAACGCTGGAGAGACTGGTTAATAGGTATATCAGGGACACTGCCCTGATCGAAAGACCGATAGAGCGGAGTCAACATGCATACCAGACCGGTAAATCCGTAGAGACGGCTCTTCACCGTCTCATTCGCGAGATATCAAGGTCTTTCAGCAGGAAAGAATCGGTTTTGAGTGTGTTTTTGGAAATTGAGGGGGCTTTTGACAATACCTCCTTTGAAGCTATTTGTGAGGCGGCGCGAGGGTTCGGCATCGATGACTCCATCGTTGACTGGATCTAGAGCATGCTGCAAACGCGGAGGGTTTGGGCCAGTCTCTGAGGAGCTGAGGTGGAGGCTCGGGCTGCTAGAGGATTTCTGCAGGGGGGGGGGGGGTACTCTCCCCACTCCAGTGGACTCTGATGGTGGACGGGCTTCTGGTGGAGCTCAGGGAGGCTGGTTTCATTGTGCAGGGATATGCTGATTTGGCTATCTCTGTTATGGAGAAAGACCCCGAAGTACTAGCGAGGCGAATGCAAAGCACGCTGGTCCTCGTACAGAACTGGTGCCTATCTCAATCGCTAAAGGTCAATCCAAGCACAACTCTGACCCTGGTCATGGGGGCCCTCCTCAATCTGGCGCCTCCGTACCTTGTAGCGGAGGCTGGGGCGAGAAAGACGGCTCTACGCCTGTACTTCAGTGGACACTGGAGACAAGCGACCAGGGGGCACGCCACGATCCTTCGGGAGGACGGAGTGTTGAAGGAGTTCGCCTCGAAAAGGAGGGGTCGATGCCAGGAGAGCTATTGATTTCAGCGTCGATTCGAAATCCTCATCCGGGACAGATTGTCCTGGGAGAGGGACAAAAATGACCTTCTGCCTCCGGAAGAACTCATCTGGTTTACAGACGGGTCCAAAATGGAGACGGGAGCGGGGGCTGGAGTATGGTGCGGCGGGCCTGGGGTGGAATTATGTGTCGCCTTAGGCCGCAACGTCACAGTATTCCGGACGAAGATGTTTGCCAACTGGGCCTGCGTCGGATTCATTCTGAACAAGGGCTACCGGGGCAAACACATCTATATCTGCAGTGATAACCGGGCCACGCTCGGAGCGCTCTCCTCAGTGAGGGTTACGTCGGGACTGGTCCGGGACTGCAGAGATAGATTAGAACGACTCTCAAATGAGAATTGAGTAAAGTTGCTATATGTGCCGAGTCATACTAGCATTGCTGGCAACGAAAAAGCTGACGAGCTGGCTCGGTTCTTCGCGGCCCAATCGCGAGCATAATATACTGCCCAACTAGGGAGGAAGGCAGTAACTGCTAACCCCGACTAAGGGTCTAGCCGGATAAGCACTTGAAAAACGCCCATAAAGGAAATAGCACGAAATGGGCACCAAAACACTCTCTCGAACGAGAAAAAATTTTAGCAATTTTACTATTCCAAAAAGTCAAGCTGAGATCTTTCGAGAAATGTAGTTGAACATTAAAAATTTCTTGCTGCTCACGTAATGGACCAAAAAATTGGAAAAAATTCTGGAAAATAGGGATCCTTAAAGGGAACTCAGAAAAAAATATTGTCGCATTTGGCGCGAAATTCAAATTTTAAAAAATAAACAATTTTAAAAAGTGCTTTTTCCACCACTGCTTGAAAAGGTGCTCATATTTTTTTTATAAACGCGTCTTCGCATCATTATTATTCTCAAATTTTTTCAGATTTTTTGATTTGGTGGCACGTGCAAAAAAAAATACAAACAAATCTTATGGGAACTGGGTCCCGGTGGATTTGACTGGGCTTCACCTATGTTGTAGATCTTGATGTTCTGATCAAAAGTTATCATTGCCACAACAACGGAAATCAGGTTTTCTCTGAATTTTGCTAAAAATCACGTATTTTGTAGTTGGTGAGCTACCGATTCAGATATCATCCGGTCAGACAAAAAATAAGCAGTTCTGGGGGGGGGGGGGGAGACTTTAAAATTACCGCTTTTTATTCGAAACCATACGCTCTTTTTCAGCCAATTCAAGCACGCATTCAAGATCATGTGCGATCTTGTGAGCACGTGTTTGCCTCCGTATATTTATGCGCGAGTGTGTGGGTGTGTGTGCATAGATACTTATTTTTTAATGTCTGATTTTTGTAATTTTTTCTAATTTTTTCCGTGTATCTGTATTGTTTTAGCGCACAAATCTTATGGAAACTGGTTCAGTACTGAAATCCTTGCATACTTCACATATATTGTAGTTTATGACCTTCTGATCAAAAGTTACCAGTGTCATAGACTCAAAAAATGTACCAGAGCTGGGAGACTTTTAAGTAGTACACCTTTTACTTGCGACCATATGAGGAGTAAAAATTCAAAAGGATTTTTATCCACTCGCAGTTTGTCCTATAATCGCTAAACTATTAGCGATTATAGGACAAACTGCGAATGGATAAAAATCCTTTTGAATTTTTGCTCCTCATGTGCTCTGCTGTATTAAGCTGGTCTTATGGCTCTTAGATCCTGGTGAATATGTCTCACCTGCACGAATATTGCAGGTCATGATCAGCTGTTCAAATGTCATCATAAATGCAAACTCAAAAATTAAACAGGTCCGAAAATCGGAGACTTTAAAGTTGTCGTTTTTTACTTGCGATTTTACGTTCAACTCAATCAACCTCCGGTATGTGTGCAACGTGGTTCGAGTCGTATGGACATGTTCTTGACACTACACATCCACACATGTGTGTGCATCTGTATATATATTTGTCATACCGTATGTTTCATTCCAAATGAAACAAGCTTAGATACCTATATTGCCGATATTTTGCCGACGGTCGAGAATTTTATAATTAGAGTTGGCTTGAGGAGAGTGCGCTGTGTGTACTGCGTGAGAGCGAAAAGTGTCAAACGTCTGATTTCCCGATAGCTATCACTTCGGGGAAGCTGTCAATTCGATCAATTCGATCTCCTGAATTGACAGCTATCGGGAAATCAAATGTTTAACACTTTTCGCTCTCATGCAGCACATACAGCGCACTCTTCTCAAGCCAACTCTATCAAATTCTCGACCGTCGGCAAAGTATCGGCAATATAGCTATCTAAGCTTGTTTCGCTTGGGATGAAATATACGGTATGTATGCCAATGTACATATGTGTACAAAGTTATCCGCTCTTTGCGTTGCCCAGGATCAACGACGCACAGTAGTTCAGAACGCCGATTTAGCTTATCAAAATTCGTTATCGAAAAACTAAGGAACTTCTTGGTCAGTGAAGTCTTATTACGTTTATAGTAGGGTTACTTATTTATAAATTTAATGTTAATTCATAAAAAAAGTTAAAATTTATTTATAAAAAAAATTATTTATAGAATCATAAAAATTTTTATGAAATAATTTGAATGTTAAAGTAATATTTGAATGAAATAAAAGAAATAAATTTTATTCATTTATAAATTTACGCATTAGTAAATGAGTAAGCGCCTCCTGAAGTTTGCTGTTTGTAGACTGCGGGCTCATGACGCAAAATTGTACTATTTTCTCATCATCCGGTAAGGTGTTTCTGTTGCAAATTTGTACAAAATGGATCGTATGACCCCAAGGTATGTAGATTTGTTGCAATAGTTGCTTACATTAATAGTTTAGACTTGTTGCTGTGTGTGTTTTTCTATGTAAATAAGTTTGATATGAGATATATTATTCGGCAGATAACGGCAGGAGCTGTTTTGGCTTGCATGTGCTTCTACTACTCTTACTGTAATAGGTGCAACATAAACTAAAACCTGCTTTAACCTGCTTTTTTTTATTTTTTATTTCCAGTGGTTACGTCGCACGATAGACTGTCTTCCGCACATTGGTCTTACCGCTCAATCTCATCGCGATCGAATATATAATTTATAATTACTATTAATATTAATAATATATAATAATAGTTTCGCCGAAACATATCGCTTCGCCGATGGCGAGATTAACTTTAAATTAGCGAGGTACTTCGATTACGTCGCACGATAGACTGTCTTTCGCACATCGGTCTTACCGCTCAATCTCATGGCGATCGAATTACCTCGCTAATTTAAAGTTAATCTCGCCATCGGCGAAGCGATATATTTCGGCGAAACTATTATTATATATTATTAATATTAATAGTAATTATAAATTATATATTCGATCGCGATGAGATTGAGCGGTAAGACCAATGTGCGGAAGACAGTCTATCGTGCGACGTAACCACTGGAAATAAAAAATAAAAAAAAGCAGGTTAAAGCAGGTTTTGGTTTATGTTGCACCTATTACAGTAAGAGTAGTAGAAGCACATGCAAGCCAAAACAGCTCCTGCCGTTACCTGCCGAATAATATATCTCATATCAAACTTATTTACATAGAAAAACACACACAGCAACAAGTCTAAACTATTAATGTAAGTAACTATTGCAACAAATCTACATACCTTGGGGTCATACGATCCATTTTGTACAAATTTGCAACAGAAACACCTTACCGGATGATGAGAATAGTACAATTTTGCGTCATGAGCCCGCAGTCTACAAACAGGAAACTTCAGGAGGCGCTTACTCATTTACTAATGCGTAAATTTATAAATGAATAAAATTTATTTCTTTTATTTCATTCAAATATTACTTTAACATTCAAATTATTTCATAAAAATTTTTATGATTCTATAAATAATTTTTTTTTATGAATTAACATTAAATTTATAGATAAATGACCCTACTATAAACGTAATGAGACTTCACTGACCAAGAAGTTCCATAGTTTTTCGATAACGAATTTCGATAAGCTAAATCGGCGTTCTGAACCACTGTGCGACGTGGACATATCTGAAGTAGAATAAGATTGTCTGTATATTGTTCCTGGCGCATATATCTAGTGTGGTTACATTTTGATAAAAGCTTTCTATTCGTTATTCAGCATTTCTATCGCTTCATTGGGATTGTATTTCGATGGTCTATGACCAGCATCTAAAACGGTATGCAGTACAGAGAAATTTAAGGGTAATGTCGGGACATTAACGAGGTATACAAGGTGTCCCAGAACTGATGGTAAAAAATGAAATAGTGGATTCTGGAGATAAAAATATGATAATTTTCCCCCATGAACATATGTCCTAAAGTGCACCCCTTCCAAGCTACAGCCCTTTAAATTTATCAAAGGAACTTGCATTATCTTCAATTCTGGTTGATAACAAGTCAAACATTTTGGTATAATTTTGTTTTAATAACCCAAACTTAATCATTTTGGTTTAATCTTAACTTCCTGTCAACCAGAATTCAAGATAATGCAAGTTTCTTTGATAACTTTAAAGGGCTGTAGCTTGAAAGGGATGCACTTTAGGACATATGTTTATGGGGAAAAATTATCATATTTTTATCTCCAGAATCCACTATTTCATTTTTTACCATCAGTCCTGGGACACCCTGTATACCGCATGTCCTATGGCCAACCGCGCAGGTGAGCTGCGACCTGAATTCTTGACTTCGACAGTATTTATGGTACAATTAGAGTGGGCTTCAGACGAGTGCGCTGCATAAGAACGAAAAGTGTCGACTGCTCTTCTAATAGCTGTCAATTCGGGAGATCGAAGCGTTTCGTGTAACCTCAAAATCGTAAAGTTTTGAATCAGTAGTGAATTAATTTGTAGAAGTGATGAGAAATAATCATAAATAATCTTCCGAATTGTGACAGCCATCGGGAAATCAGACGACGCTTTTCGCTCTTACGCTGCGTTCTTACGAAAAGTGTGAAACGTCTGATCTCCCGATGGCTATCAATTCGGGAGATCGAAGTCTAAGCTCGAAATCGTGAATCTTTGAATAAATGGTAAGTAATGTTCAGAAGTGAGAGTTAACAATCATTCGGGTTTTTTCGATGTCCAACCGAATTACACGCCTCATGTGTGTGTGTGTGCCTATTTGTTTCAGAAATTATTTAAGCGCTAGCACCGCGCATGTCTAGGAAGTAGTTTTACGAAGTGGCGTGAGCGATACCTAAGGTGTCACACAATTCGGAAGATTATTTATGATCATTTCTCATCACTTTTCTACAAATTATTCACTACTAATTCAAAACTTTACGATTTTGAGGTTACACGAAACGTTTCGATCTCCCGAATTGACAGCTATTAGAAGAGCAGTCGACACTTTTCGTTCTTATGCAGCGCACTCGTCTGAAGCCCACTCTAACTGTACCATAAATACTGCCGAAGTCAAGAATTCAGGTCGCAGCTCACCTGCGAGGTTGGCCATAGGACATGCGGTATATCGCGGTGATGCTAATTATTAAGAGGATCGATATTCAGAATTCCGACCATCGTTTGTCAGAACAGTGACATTTGAAAAGCTGATCATGACCTGCAATATTCGTGCAGGTAAGACATATTCACCAGGATTTAAGAGCCATATAACTAGTTTAATACAGCAGAGCGTACGGTCGCAAGTAAAAGGTGTATTACTTAAGGTAGTACTATCGCTCGGCTCACCACCTAATAGGGGCACCGGGGGGGTATAAGAAAATGTTCATTTCGACAGGAAAAAGTTTCTAAAATTTGCTCATTGAAGCTTCGTTTGAATGTTTTTCGTAACCCTTTGCGGAACAAAAACAGAAATAAATTTTGTAGCAAAAAATATTTCATATTTTCTTCATGCACCACACCGTACAGATTCGTACAGTCCTGTCTCTAACATTCCCGTTTCGTATATACGGATACACGAACACTAGTATCATAAGGTCCGCATCGAAAACGTGGCGACACCGCTTCATCACTATACTGACAAGATTGTTGTGTTTCGTTATGTGTTGCTACCGTTGCTACTGAATACGTCACGTGCTGTTTCCACATTCTCTTCGCTCAATTTTCCCCCTCCTACGTGATTGATAACGTAATTACATTTTATTTGTTTACTCAATAACTAAACGGTGGATCTTGCCTATTTTTTAATATAGGTTTCTATGAATACATGTTTGAATGGCTTTTGAATATATGTTTCAAAATGTGAAAAATACTTCAAAGCATGCCCATTTACATGAGGTTAAATGAGAGAAATGCACATCTTTAAAATTTAATGTCTTTATTTTCCGACGGTAGATCGTTTTTTTTCACTAACGAAAATGTTTTATTTTGTCCAGATCTACGTCTGAAACAAATTTAAGAATTTCCGTAGCTGAATCGATATCGTGATAGTACTACCTTAAAGGTCTCCTAGCTCTGGTACATTTTTTGAACGATGGTAACTTTTAATCAGGAGGTCATAAACTACAATATAGGTATGTGAAGAACGCGAGGATTTCAGTACTGAACCAGTTTCCACATAAGATTTGTGCGCTAAAACAATGCAGATACACGGAAAAAATTACAAAAAATTAGAAAAATCAGACATTAAAAAATAAATATCTATGCGCACGCACACACTCGCGCATAAGTATATGGAGGCAAATACGTACTCACAAGATCGCACATGATCTTGAATGCGTGCTTGAATTGGCTGAAAAAGAGCGTATGGTTTCGAGTAAAAAGCGGTAACTTTAAAGTCTCCCCCCCCCCCCTCCCCCAGAACAGCTTATTATTTGTCTAACCGGTTGATACCTGAATCGGTAGCTCACCAACTACAAAATACGTGATTTTTAGCAAAATTCACAGAAAACCTGATTTTACATGATTATTTCGATCCAATAGACCGTATGACGGAATGCAAAAAGTATGAACTTTAAGGCCTCAAAACTCAAAAACTGCCCATTTTCCGTTGTTGCGGCAATGATAACTTTTGATCAGAACATCAAGGTCTACAACATATGTGAAGCCCAGCCCAATCCACCGGGACCCCGTTCCCATAAGGTTTGTTTGTATTTTTTTTTTTGGCACGTGCCACCAAATCAAAAAACTGAAAATATTTGAGAATAATAATGATGCAAAGACGCGTTTATAAAAAAAATATGAGCACCTTTTCAAGCAGTGGTGGAAAAAGCACTTTTTAAAATTGTTTATTTTTAAAATTTGAATTTCGCGCCAAATGCGACAATATTTTTTTCTGAGTTCCCTTTAAGGATCCCTATGTTCCAGAATTTTTTCCAATTTTTTGGTCCTTTACGTGAGTAGCAAGAAATTTTTAATGTTCAACTACATTTCTCGAAAATTCTCAGCTCCTTCTTGACTTTTTGGAATAGTAAAATTGCTAGAAATTTGTCACGTCCGAGAGAGTGTTTTGGTGCCTATTTCGTGTTATTTCCTTTATGGGCGTTTTTCAAGTGCTTATCCGGCTAGACCCTTTGTGAAAAATCAACTTTAACTTCGATGCCTTTAGCCGAAGGGTTTCCAAGACAGATTACTAATAAAACCTAGCTTTAACACTAAAAAAGTGTACGGAATTTGGGTACAAAACAATCCAAGATATTCAATGGTACCAAAAAACGCACTTCGATTTGTTTTGCTAGTTACTGCCTTTCTCCATAGTTGGCAGTATAGGCATCTCCATAGGGCTCGTGAGGGAAGCGGCTCATAAATGGATTAAGGGACGCTTGGCCGATCTTTGGACACGGGCTCCGGGTATGAAGCATACGAGGGCCCTTTTTAGAGGACCCTCCAGTAAGCTGGGCACTAGGTTGTCGAACCTGAACAGGGCTCAGTTACGGTTGGCCGTGGGGCTGGTCACTGGCTCAGAAGGAAGCACCTCCATGGAGAAGGAAGTGGAGCATGGGCCTCGGTACGGAGGTCATGTGCCCCAGGTGCGGAGATGAAGAGGAAACTCCTCTACATATGGTGGCATGCTGTGAGGTCAATTTAATGGATTTGTTGAAATCAGAAGCATACCAAAATTCACGAGAAAATTTAACCTAATTTCCCGAAGATACATGACTGTAGTGATGAAGAGAAGGGAAGGAATATGCTCATGAGATAGGACGATATTTCATTCTGAATTATAATTTTATTTCTCAATAACAGTTTTCTTTTTCTAATAGCAAATTTAATTAGACTGCACCAAAGTGCGCTGAGTATAATTTACCCAGTTCATCATCACACTAATTTAAAAATATTACTCTGAATGCATAGGGGTAGCGGAGTCAAATTCAATATAAGTATTTCGTCAACATTTCTCTGATTTTCTCACAAAAATCAAAATATTACCGTTTCTTAGAATTTTTCAGAAGAATGCGAAATAGTTAAACAAAAATTGTCAAATCATTTTGTTCCCAAAAGCACCCATAATCTCCCATAAGAATTCAAAATAATTTTTAAGAATTGGTCAGAAAAAGTCAAAATAGTTTTGCATGAAATGTTTTCAAGTGTCTTTCCTACAAATATTGATAGATTCTAAAAAAAACGAAATATAGTTTATCAAAAGGGTCTCGCCGTATTTCCATATGAAGAGTACAGGAATAAAACAGGGAATGTGTGTGTCACAAAAACAAAATCTTGAGAAATTAAGCTTTTTAAGCTTGGAGATCTCTTGTTTTATGCCTGTATACCAATATTTGATTTGCATTTTCTGTGGACGTCTATCGTTTTATTCCTGTAACAGTCCTACCACCAAAAAGTACACATAAAATACTATAGATAGCGATGAAGACCCAATTTTCGACGAAAAGTGGACATTCCCTATTTTATTCCTGTACCCTTCATATGAAAAATGCCCCGGCACCAATTAACTTTGTTAAACTTTTTATTTATTGCTTTTTATCCAAAATACCTCCACAACAAATTTCAGACCGCTAACTTCACGTACAAGGGAAATAGGAGGTAAACAACAATTAACGTTACTATTTTTTTCTCTGGAACTATAAAAGATATCAAAGTCGTTCAAAAACTAAATTGTAGGTCTTCGTGAGTAGTATATCATATATTTTTTTCACGGCATAAAAACACTGTTTAAAGGTGTTAATGGAAAATTTATAACAATCGCTGGAGATACACCAACCAAAAAAATCATATGGAATCATCTATTAGTCAGCTATTATGTAAAACAATTCCAAAATAGTTTAATTTGGTAGAACATAGTAAAAAAATTGAAAAACCTCTAACACGTTCACGCCGGCGCGATACGTGTTAGAGATTTTTCAATTTTTTTACAATGTTCTAGGTACCAAATTAAACTATTTGAGAATTGCTTTACATAATAGCTGACTAATAGATGATTCCATATGATTTTTTTGGTTGGTATCTAAAGCGATTGTTATAAATTTTTCATTGCAAAAAATATTTTTTTAAATTAACACCTTTAAACAGTGTTTTTATGCCGTCGAAAAAATATAGGATATACTACTCCCGAAGACCTACTATTTAGTTTTTGAACGACGTTGATATCTTTTATAAACAAAATGATCATTTTGTTTTAATAATTTTCTTTAAACTAATATGCCCACATCACTTTCACGCAACATTGTTCTGCCATATGTTTTCACATCTATTGCAAATTAGAATGACTAACTCGTTTTTTTTCCGCCTACCGTACCTGTGCACTCGGATTTTTCGCGCGTTTCCAATATGAATTCCGCGTAAAGTACCGCGAGCTTTTCATGGAAATTCTTCGAGAAAAGTTGGGAAGAATCCAAAGGAAATTTGAAATTTCGAAAATGCCGCGATTTTTGTATACGAAAATGTAGTGTGGAAGTGATGTAGGTATATTCGGTTGAAGAAAATTATTAAAACAAAAGTTATGGAACGGAAATGTGATTGGGATTTGTGAATATTGGTATCTGTAATCGAAGTAATTTCAAACAATTTTAAATCTTATAACCGTAGCAAATATTTATTATGTTTGTGTCATACCATAGTCGATCACATACGCTGTACACTGCACCTAAGTTAGTATCGAGGAACTTCTTCTTGAACTCAACGTGGGCTTTAGTGTGTTTTGAATAATCCACGTACCTAATCGTTATTAATTTATTCTTCTTCGTCGTCAGCTGTAGCAGCTTGTGCTTCACATGCATTGGAACTTGGATTTTCTACGGAATTCCCGACAATGGACGTTGATGTCGACGGTTCTATATTAAATCCTAATAATGGCAGTCTTAACGTAGCGTGGCTTACGATTTGTGGAACCTGAGTTGATCGAATTATGGATGGCGCAGAATCCAGAGCAGAATTAGCAATACGTGCTCTCCAATCTCGTGATCGCTCAGTACTAGTTCGAGCAGCCCCTTTCGTGGTTCCACTCGCCCAGCTCTCAACTGTTCTTCACGTTTCCGTTTGCTGTACTCTCACTGATATTCTGCTGAATTTTTACCCATTTCTGTGAATAAGGAATATTTTTCTTCATTAAATCAATTACATAATTATATTATACAGGGTCTTCAAAAAGTCCCGGTACGGCTGATTATCTCAGTGGGAAATCATTTTAGAGAAAAATGTTTAATGCAAAACTTTTAGGATTTTTCCCTGGCAACCCAATGGTCATATTAGATTTGACCTTGACCATGACCTTCAAGGGCATGTCAAGGTCAAATTGATCTTCAAATGCAGAAAATTTTGAATTTTTGAAATCTGATTTCAGATTCGTGATCAGGGACCCAAAAACCCCACTTATACCAAATTTGGCACCGCACAGTAGAGCATTTAATATTTACAGTAAAATTCTTTAATAATACTTACTGGCAGCTTCAATCGGAGTGGATTAATTCACTGTACAAATTTACATGTATCGTATATTTATGCCCAAACGAAATAAGCTTTGATAGCTATATTGCCGATACTTTGTATTCACAAATTCACGATTTCGAGATTAGGCGCTTCGATCTCCCAAATTGACAGCTATCGGGATGATTTCCCGACTATAATATTTTTCACTTTAACCCAGCACACACAGCGCACTCTTTTCAAGCCTACTCTAACCATCAAATTCGCTACCGTCGGCAAAGTATCGGCAATATATTTTATAGCGATTTACTATATCGCCATCACATCGACATGAAAATGTAATGCCACCTTAGGCCGCAAGCGCTGAAGTAGCTGCGCACTAATCACTGCGCATGGGTTATGATGTCACATCCGCTTTCACATTTCCGTCCCATGTCCCGAGATTTACCCTCATACCGCCATAATAGATGTTTACACATCAAAAATAGTAACTTTAATTGTTGTTTACCCCCTATTTCCCTTGTACGTGAAGTTAGCGGTCTGAAATTTGTTGTGGAGGGATTTTGGATAAAAAGCAATAAATGAAATGTTTAACAAAGTTAATTGGTGCCGGGGCATTTTTCATATTGAAATACGGCGAGACCCTTTCTGCGAATATTCCAGGTTTAAGAAATAGAAATTTCCAACCATTTTTTATCAGAAGTTTTCAGATTTTCTCATAGAAACTGGAACACCAGTCTTGCTCAGAAAGTTTCAGTTTTTTAGAATTACTTAGAAAAAATCAAATTGTCATGTCTAAAAATTCTCCTGACTTTATTTCTCAGAATGCTTTACAGTTTCTCATAAAATCTTATAGATTCATAGAAATACATCAAAGTTTGTCAAAATCTCTCATAATTTGGTACTTTCAAAAAACAATGTAAAATTTTGAGTACTTAGAAAAAATTCTCAGAAATATTTCCACCAGATTATTTCTAAATTAAACCTCTGCTTTGAAAGTAACACATCTCAAAAATGCGATATTCGAGCAGAGTGATTTAAAAATTAGCGGAATACTTCATAATTATTACAACAAAAAAAAGAAAATATATTTTGTGTTGGGGTAGAAAAGGATTGGTCGCTTGCTTCTTCTCACCTGTGATGTTTTCGGAGTTTCTCATGATGTGAACTTTCGATATCCCCGCCATCTGACAGAGCGCGAGTTGCCTGCCTAGGTGGTGGGTGTGTGTGTGGAGAGTGAGCACACAAATTTGGTTGTGGGCTTAGCGATGCACCGCTATGCCCGGGCTGAATACCCAACATGCAGTAGGGATCGCTAAAGCCTTTAAAGAAAAGGATTTGATTTAAAAAAAAACCGTCCTTATATAAGTAGTATAGTTCCATTCTAACGAATAGTATGCGTATATACATAACGCCAGATTATGGTTAGGTAAAGATTTATGACTAATGAGTTCCACTCAAGAGGTCCGTGCAAAATAAGTTTTAGGATACTTTTGCAAAAATTCAAAATTTCTTTTTGAAAAAATAAAAAATACATTTTGTCATGCGACACTTTAATAATAACACAGGACCACAAAATGAAATCGAAAAAGTCCTCTTACCAAACCGAATGATCTATACGTTTTTGGGTACGCTGATCACGAATCCGTGGTCCGTATGACCCCTACACGTCAGGATCAAGGTCATTTGGAGGTCAACTTCGATACTTCGGAAGATGTTATTTTTTTACCTCGGATTCTGAAAGAGCAGGATATTTTACGTTCGGATTTGTTTTGACCTATGGGCCAAAGTGACCTCTAGAGGTCACATGGAGGTCAGATTCATTCTTTTGAACTTCTCAGACCAATATCCCGTCATGGTAAGCCGATGTCGAGGAAATGATCCTCACAAAAAATGTCGAAGAAATCTAGAGCTATTAGCTGGGGGCTTTGGATCGACCCCAGAGATCATTTTCAAGGTCATTCGAAGGTCAACATCGATATTTCGCCAGATATCACTGTTTTGACCCCAGATTCTGAAAGAACAGGAAATTTTACTTGCGGATATGCCCTGACGTAAAGACCAAATGAGAAGTTCAAAAGAATGAATCTGACCTCCATGTGATCTCTAGAGGTCACTTTGGCCCATAGGTCAAAACATATCCGAACGTAAAATTTCCTGCTTTTTCAGAATCCGAGGTCAAAAAATAACATTTTTCGAAGTATCGAAATTGACCTTCAAATGACCTCAATCCTGACGTGTAGGGGTCATACGGACCACGGATTCGTGATCAGCGCATCCAAAAACATATAAATCAGTCGTTTGGTAAGAGGACTTTTTCGATTTCATTTTGTGGTCCTGTGTAATTAGTTCTCTATCTAGCTTTAGCATTAATATATAGGTATATATTAGCGTAAACGCGGATAGAGATGCTAGGACGCCTACTTAGCGTGCGCTCGGCCAGCGGACCGACGTACAGGGGGGGGGGGGGGCGTAGCTACCTAACCCGTGCGAACAGCCGCACCAATGGGGGACCGTTTTGAGCCAGCCCCCCACCTGACTACGATCCGCCAATCAGGGGATAGCTTAGTGGTTAAGGTTTAGTATATATAAGAAGCCCCAATCTTAGGGACGGGATCTCCCCCCTCTCCATAAAGCGGCGGTTAAGCTCGCGACAAACCTTCGCAACTCTGCAAGGAATCACACAAACCCTTCCATCCAAACGCTGAGCGGTTATTCTAGCAAAGCCGTGGATAAAATCAGAAGGCCTTGTGCCCTCATAACGTAACTTTAAACGTTTCCTAGCTTCGCATTTGCGCACAGTGGCCCCAGCTCGGCTGTCCCAAGTAAAAACACAGTATCTGCCTCTGTCATTGTTTTGAGTAAATGAGTCAAACGCGTTTGAATTTGCCTTTGGACTTGATATTAGTATTAATATTTAACTTATCCTGAGTCTATAGGTATATAGGCTATATTTTCTTGCTGAATGGAGTTTTGAAAAAAATTTTCAAAAGTAGGGTAGATATTTTAGACTAAAGTCACTTACTTGGTTTTACATTGGTTTTTTAAAACCACCTATTTTTTTATCAATCTGTATGACACGTTAATCCACAAAAAAGCAAATATTTTTCAATAAATAATTAATTATTACTTGAAAATGAAGTAGTACAAAGCACTCAGCGGCAGCTGCACAGTCGGCTGCGGTCCCTACTTTACTACTACTGCATTAACCTTAACCATCAAGAACACAGTATTTACTGTGTTTTAGTCGAATATTTTTCACTTGCTGTGTTTTAAATTGGTAGTTCTATTATAAAAGGCAGTTACTGTGTTTTAGACATCGGACATATTGTACTTAGAGTTAAAGGTAAAATGTCTACATGAATTTCTGTAGACGACGAAAATATCAGAAAAATCCGATGGCCTGTAAATTCGAAAGCGGTATGTTTTATTTCTCCAAAATACTAAAGCAAAGTGAAAAATATAAGGGCACTCCAGTTTATAAATCCCTTTCAAAATATCACGAGAATAAATCAAAAGTAACGTGGTTATAATTAATTAGCTCGTATCGGTATAAAATGTGAGACTTTAATTTGGTGGTAATAAAAAGCTATTCTCCTACGTTTAGGTACGTATTCTCCTCATGAATAAATTCCAAAAATTAATGAAACCCCCCCCACAAAAACAGATTCTCTGTAAAAAAAAGACGGCATGTTCATTCAGTGCCAACAAAAATTGATACGTAAAATACGCTCCAAAAAAGATTTGAAATCAATTAAGATCGCCATGTTCAAGATTTATGTATAAAAAGTAAAAGGCATAATTTGAAAAGAAAATTATTGTAACTCGTTACTAAAAAATTCGACTAAAAAAATTTAGGTATAAACAAATTTTCATAAAAAAGAACTTGCCGTGAATTCCCCGTGACGCACTAAGTTACGTTAGAGGAAATAAGCTAATTTTACTCAAGGATAATCCCTTTCGGAATACATCGAGGTTCGAGGGTCCGGAAGGCCCGGCAATTAGCGGTACCTGTTTACGTGTACTCAGGTTAACGGATATCATTAAAACGGACTACTAGTGAAAGAATAGCTACGATTCCCGGAATATACCGTCCGCCGGGGGAATTCCAGGTACAGAACGCATCTGCGCTTCAAATTTGCAAAACTAAATTTAATTTTTAACAAAAATATCAAGTATGAGAATAAAAAATGTAAATTTCTATCGCAATTGTATTGCAGAATCGAATAAATCGACTCTCAATTGCAAAAACCGAAAAATTTGAATTTCGTCGATTATAGCGTCATCTGCCATGAATCGAAAAAAATGTTTCAAATAAAAGTTATGTAGTTTTTAATGTAGAATGCGAATTTGCAATCAAAAGTGGGGGTTCCTATTTAAGATTTTGAAGCTTCCCCTTGCCCCACGTACAGGGGTTGGGGTGTGGGATCAATCTTGGTATCATTTGATAGTTTTTAAAAAAATATCGGATACCTATTTTTTCGTTTCCCGTTCTGAAGCGTACTTTTTGAGATATTCAACCGTTTCCATACTTTACGGACACCCTGTATAAGGAGATACATGTTTCGGGAAGTAAGGGTGGGGATGAGCGAGAAGAAAGCAAGTGTCATTTCACTTATGTGGCCAGTGTGCATATCAGGGCATGCATACTTGTAGCGATACAACGTATTTTATATTAGAAGTACAAATAAGTTTCCGTCGTTTTCTATACAAAATTAGGAATTTCCACGGCTACTCAACGCTTGTGAAAGAAATTCCTGGAACAGCTTTAAAGCTGCGGTCCACGGTTTTCTCGGAAACAACAGAACAGATAATTACAAAAGACTCATCTTTAAATATGCTTCGTAACTTTCAACGCATGGGTTGCAGAATGTCCCTTAAAGTACATATGCTAACATACATGCTCACTTGAATCAATTTAACGATAGCATGGGTGCTTGTTCAGAAGAACAAGATTTTCATCAGGATGTGATGAACTTTGAACGCCATTATCAGGGGCAATATAATGAGAGTATGATGGGAGATTATATTTGGGGCCTAATACAAGAAAGTTCATTCAATCACAGAAGAAATACGAGAAATATTCATTTCTAAACTTCCTATGTATTTTGTTGCACTACAGATTTGCACACTACTAGTTATTATATCTTTTCTTTTTTGTAAATAAACGTGATTCCAATCCATAACAAAAGTTTGTTTTATTTTTACATGCAATGAACATGTGAAAATAGGATCATTTTTTAAAATTCGTATAATTTCATTCTGATTGCTACAAAAGCAAACTTTTTTGGATAAAACTATTTTTTCTGTATTTACTTATGTGCAAGAAACAAAAATCGGCTATGCAGAACCCAGACTCAAAATTCCTGTTGACCGGTCTTATCGATTCGTTCTGTTCGGTGATGCTATCGCGATTAAACGTGCAATCCTACTTCTGAAACTCCTAAATTTTCTCCGTTTCGCCGTATCTATCCCCATTTCCCAGATATTTGCATTAATTTATTATTTAAACAAATGTTCTACTCGTACTGTTCGGTAATAAAATCGTGGCTCAAGATTCAACTTCCTACTTACTATCTCAAAGTTTTCTCCACTTCCTCGTATCTCTCATCGTTTCCAATATATTTGCATAAATTTATTGTTCAAGAAATTATTGATTCGATTTTTACGGTAAAATTAATACGATTTAAAATTCGATCCCTTTTGAAACCTTAATATTTTCTCCGTTTTGTCGTATCTCTTACTGTTTCCGAGATACTTGAAAAAGTTTATTGATTAAACAAATTGCTAAACAATTTATCGAATCGCTATGTGCGGTAATATCATCACGGCTGAAAGTTTAACCTTCTAGACGATACCCCGAAATTTTCTCCGTTTCGTCGTCTCTCTCACCGTTTCCAAGATATTTGCATAGGTTTATTATTTAAGCAAATTATTGTTTCGCTCTCTTTACGGTAATACCATCATTGCTAAAAGTTGGACCCCATCCCTCCCGTAAAAGCGAACATTTTCTCCGTTTCGTCGTATCTCACTGTTTCCGAGATATTTGTAAAAGTTTATTGTCTAAACAGATTATTAAACAATTTATTAATTTGCTATGTGTGGTTCTTAAAAGTTGAATCCCCTAGACGAAACCCGAAATTTCCACCATTTTGCTGTATTTCCCATCGTTTCTGATATATTTGCATAAGCTTATTGTTTAAATAATTTATCGACTCGCGCTGTTTTGTTATCCTTCTGGTCCTCCGCGTCTTCAGATGTCACTACACTTATACCAATCGAGTTACTAGTGGAATATATAGGATCTTCCTGTTGTCCTATGCACCGGGATAAACAAATTATTAATGTTCAAACTTGAAATAATTAATGTTTTATTTCTGCACGTTGGTTGATGAAGAGATTTTACATTCTTAGAGCGTATAAATTGATATTAACCATTAGAGGACGGGGGTGGTCCCTCTAGGGACCACCCTGGGAACACAAACTGTTTAAAAAAAAATTCCCGTCCTCTAAAGGTTAATATATCATTAGCGCCATCTAGAAGTATACTAAGGAAAAGGAACTTCTAAAATCAGTGTGGAGTTTCTTCTCGTGTCGAAAACGACGAAAAAATTATTCCTTAAAGAGCGAAAACGCTTAACTCTGAAGGAACGTATCTCTCGAATCTATTTGTCGATTTGATTGAATATAGGCTCAAATTAAAAGCGCGAGTTGCTAATAACACATAAAAGTAATTTTGTTACTCGAAACTTCTTAATTATTGAAAAATGAAGACCTCGTTACAAGTATAAACTATGCGCGGAGTAAATGTAGCCTTTATGTGAGCCTCGTGCCTAACGCTACGCTTTTAATCCTTGGCACCAGACTCTACCGAGGCTCTCTCGTGATTGTATCTACGAATAATACTCGTTCCTCTCAAAATGTACACCGCATATCCTACCAGGGGATAGTTGCTGTCTCTGTTCTTTTTAATAGAATTCAGAGAAGTGGATGCCATGCTCTAGGAAAGAAGCATTAAATTAATTAGAAGGATACTTTGTGTATATTTCTACCAAGTTTCATTTTGATTCGACGATTTGTTCAAATAATGCTGTTTCAAGCTCTTTTAAAATGTGTGTATGGGGGGGGGGGAGATTCTCGAATTTGCGGGTAGAGTACCATATTTTTTTGAAGAGTCTTACGAATACTGTAAACCCAGCACTAATGTAATGTAATGCACTTTACATGGGAACGCTGCGTTCACGTCGAGCAGATATTCTGTCCCTAGGTGTACATAATCATGAGTAAATCTCTGGAAAACCAAACGCCGATGATATTGTAATAGGCCAGTCGATAAGTGCATTAATAACGGAAGCAATTCCGGACAAGCTGGAAATAATTTTAATTTGTTTGATTTGGTGTTAAAAAGCACCTATTAAATTTGCACCCCCCAGAAGAAGCCCGGATTTGGCCGCCATCTTAAGAAAAGGAGCTAAAAAATGTTTCTTCTTCATTATTTGTCAATAACTCGATTTCTATAAACTTTAGAGCAAAATATGTAGTTACCAAAATTAAAGTAAATTAAATTATCTATAAAAAATGTTGTACGTGTTATTCCGTGCGACTATCTGGTTCGAAGTTATATGGGCATCAAAAGCTGGATATATTATAGGCATTTATTATTTTCTTTATTCTAGGCATATTTAAAAGCAAGCAACTGCTATTACGCTTTCATGATTGCATGTATATTTGTTTTCTATCGGCCAATCCTACTCCTGTTTTATACGGAATGTTTAACTCAAGGTGACTAACCCTGTAAGCACCTAGACGAAGAATGTCGGGTGTAAACATTTGGACAGGGAAAGTCGGGCTTTCCCGATCGAGCCTCCCGTTGGGGTGTTACGAAGGACGGTCTATCGCTTTTTCTCGGGCGTTTTTTAATGCCCGCAATTTCGAGTTTTAGGGGAGTCGATAAGTGCATTAATAGCGGGGGCAAATCCGGACAAGCTGGAATAAATTTTAATCTGTTTTCCTTTGACCAACACAAGATACCTATTAATTTTGCATCCTCAAACAGGCTTGGATTTAGCTGCTATGCTGGAAAAAGGGCCAAAAAAGGAATTATTTTTTAATATTAGCAAATATCTCGATTAGTATCAATTTTATAGCAAAATATGTAATTATCAAAATGAAAGAAGAGTAGATACTCTATTAAAAACGTTATGTACATTTTTTGTACGACTACCTACCTGTTTTGAAGTTGCTGGCGTCGAACTCTCGAAACTTGGATAAGTCAATGAGCACTTAATAATTTTCTTATTCTAGGCACTCTTAAACACGATCAATTACTTTTTGGTGATATACATTTTTATTTGGTAAAGAAATCATGTCACACCATACTTGTATTTGCTTTCACACCACCTAGAGGTAAAGTACCCGGCACGTTTTTTTTAAAGTGGTCTCCCCAATAGGCCTAATCCACTATGCCACCAACTTAGATAACTAAGTTTCTTTTGAGGTTGTAGGCTCATCAGAGTTTGTTCGCCTTTTTGATGTTATTAGTTGTTCAATATAACCCTCAATATCATCCTGAATGTCTTCAACATCTGTCTCATATTCCGGATCTGGTTCATAATGTGCAGAACATTCTATTGATTGGTTTAGATCTCTTTCTATATCGATAGGGACATTCTTCTCGTAGTTTTCGTCGTCTAATTCGACCACTTCCAAAGTATTGAACAAGATTTGCCCTGGCAAAATGCACACAGTACTGAGCAATACAAACCTGCTTTGCGGCAGCTACAAACTGCATTACAACCTTTAGCGTATTTACAAGAAATGAGTTTCAGTAATTCTTGGGGAGCTGCGTTTTGTAAAGTAGCAATGGGCATTAACCCATTTCTTGAATTTTTCCATCCTCAATCTAAAGCTGATTTGTCATTTCCATACCATAGCTGTACCTGATGGTAAGTACGGAAGAAGTGCAAGCGAGCTGCATCTTTGGTTGGCGGTAACAATGCTAGGTTTGGTAAGCTTTTGGTAATAGATTCTACGAAACACTGGTATCTGTATTTATTTAATGAGTCGCATTTTTATGATCCATACAGATAAAGAAGAAATTGTTCTCTAACTTTGTCTATATCCGCTGGGGATGCGTTTGGGTATTTAAATATTTGTACAGCTTTTTGTAATTTTTTCTCTTTCTGTACCTAAAACTTTAACGAATTTCATTTTTCCCTGCCTGTATAGTGCGGAAGTAGTATCGCAGCCACTAAATGCGTGTAGAAATAAAATGTCCACAATTGAAGTACCGAAATTCATATTATGGGTTGCATACATTCTATAGAATGCATATACTTTGCGACTTTCCCTTGCCTGGCTTTAGAAAATAAGTATTAGAGCGAGACCCATTTAAGGCGGTAAGAACTACCAGTAAATCGGCGTCTTCGCCAATTATAATTACCGTTTTATAGTGATTTGATTCTTTAATTGCAGTGTTGACAATTAATGTATCAGCATCTTCATCAGCCTGCTTGACTCTGAAACCTTCGTTCGTCAAACGATTACAAATCATTGAGGTTATTCGACATTTGTTCCTCTCATTTGACAAGAATTTTCCCTGAGACACAGTTGCCGTGATTTTTTCATCAAAATGAATTTCCGGTGATGATTTCCGGAGGCTCGATCGGGAAAAAAAAGCCCGACTTTCCCTGTCTAGATATTTACACCTGACATTCCTTGTCTAGGTGCTTACAGGGTTAATGACCTTAAGTTAAATATTCCGTATACAATAGGAGTAGGGTGGGCCGACAGAAAATAAATATAAATGCAATTATGAAAGCATAATAGCGGTTGCTTGCTTTTAAATATGCCTAGAATAAAGAAAATAATAAATGCCTATAATATATCCAGCTTTTGATGCCCATATAACTTCGAACCAGATAGTCGCACAGAAAAATACACGTACAACATTTTTTATAGATAATTTAATTTACTTTAATTTTGGTAACTACATATTTTGCTCTAAAGTTTACAGAAATCGAGTTATTGACAAATAATGAAGAAAAAACTTTTTTTAGCCCCTTTTCTTAAGATGGCGGCCAAATCCGGGCTTTTTCTGGGGGTGCAAATTTAATACGTGCTTTTTAACACCAAATAAAACAAATTAAAATTATTTCCAGCTTGTCCGGAATTGCTTCCGTTATCAGCTATTTTATACGACTTGGCGACTGGCCTATAAGAGATGTTAACCCTCTCACATGCACAACTTTTTCCGTCACTAAAGCGTCCGCTGCGACGAAATTATAGATTATGCCAGAATGATTCGCGCCAAAAATGAGATGTGTCATCTGTTGGTCAATTTTGTAACTATGTATATTTAAATGAAAAGGTTTAGATATAGAATTCACAGTATATGTCGTTTTTAATTTAAAGAAATCTGCTTTTTGAAGAATGTCCTCAAATGAGGACGCCGCGCATGAGAGGGTTAAGTTGATGTTCTCACAGGAACGATTTGCATCCCAGGGCGCAATTGGCTCGAAAAAACCCGATTTCTAAGCTGTAATAACACCATTACTCTTCCCGGAATTTAGAACTCAGAGATACCAACCACCGTCTAAGAAATCCGAGCTTTACCTCATCACTATCTAGTCAGATTAGACAGCGATGATGCCCAAAATGTAACACTTTTTTAGACAGTCTTGATGCCAAACAGAGGGCCTAGCGGAATAAGCATGTGAAATCTGCCCCCACGCGTATGAGCACCAAATTTATATTATCGATAAGCATCTGTAAGAAACTAAATCCCCTAAATTTTTTGCCCACTAATCGCTAGAGGAGGGGAGTTATGAGGGGGGAAGTAAAATTAAAAAACATTTTTTTCTCCCGAACGGCTCGACTGATTATCATGAAAAATATGTATGTTAGTCTTTCTGAAGAGCCAATTCTAAAAAAAATATCTTCAATTTTTTTTTGAAAATTCGAGAAAAAAATTTATTAAATTTTTCAACAATTTTTTTAGGTTATAATTAATTGCAACTCCAACCATTTTTTGCTCGTTTTTTTATTGGAATGTCCTTAAAAACTTATTTTTTTCAATTACATCGGAAGTGTAACTCGGTGAATAATATTAACAAATGTACACGGCTCATCTACATTCTATAACATGTATATTATGATATACACTGTACATTCACTACAATGTAATTTTTCCACTTTTATGGTAATTCGGCATATGATATAGTTAATTTTTTGGAACAGTCTTTCAATGATATTATTTATTTATTCATTATTATTTCAATGCTTCTTTACTATGAACGAGTTCGCGTCTCACGATACGGGGTGCTTCATTTCTGTAAGTCTTCTGGCCTCTCACTTTTTTATTTTATAGAAATTATATTAAATTAAGAAATAGGTCGAAAGAGACTTTTCTGTATGCCTTTTTAACCACAAATGTTTTATAGTGTGGTTGCTTCATTGCAAATTAAATATGAAAGGACCCTTGCCTCTTACTTTTATATCCAGTTACAAATTATATTCAACGGAAAAACAACAGGAGGAGAATGGTTTATGTGCATTACTAGAAAAGAAAGATAAGTTTGTACTCGATCGCGGTTTTCGAGATATAAAACAATATCTCGAAGATAAAAATTTTGAAATATTGATGCCTGCTTTGAAAGGGAAGCGCGAGCAATTAACTACTCAAGAATCTAACCAATCTCGTTTTGTGACTAAAATTCGCTGGGTGGTTGAATCTGTTCACGGTATTCTCATACAAAAATATCGTCTTCTAGATCACAAAACTATCATCGACTACAAACTGATACCTCAAGTTGGAGTTTATTTTAGAATTGCATAATTTTTAAATAACCCGTACGGCAAAAGACTACAATCTGATGTAGAATACACAGATGAAATTTTAGAAAGAATGCATAGTCTAAATGGCACGGAAAATGACCTAGCTACTGAGGCAGAGACGAAAGGTTGGATCCGGCGAAAGGTTCCTTTCAAAACTATCACTTCTGACGAAATCCTTGACTTTCTAGAAGTGACCGAAAAGGAATTGAAAAATCTTTTTACTGGATCATATCAACTTTCCCAAGCTGTATCATATTTAGCCGAAATGATGGATAAAGATGGAAAAGTTGTTTTCGAATATGTGATGGCTTAACCAAATGTGCTCAAATTCAAAGGACCATCACGACACCTTTCTCGGACATCATAATATAGAAGCTTCATTAGCTACAAACCTAACAGTATTGGGATTTCTGTCATAATAAACTATGCATGTGAATGTGCTAATGGCAGAAGAACAGTTGGCTGTTGTTCTCACGTTGCTGCTATTGTGTAATATTTATCAAATGCAAGATACTGATCAAAAATTATTCGACCAGCTGAAATACTCAGTAACATTTTCATGAGAAATGGAATCGTTCCCGTAGTACACGAAAACAGTGACGAGGATTATAATAACTGTTTTTTCGTCGAATATAATTTCTAACTGGATATAAAAGTAAGAGGCAAGGGTCCTTCAATATTTAATTTGCAATGAAGTAACCGCACTATAAAACATTTGTGGTTAAGGTTTCTCGAGCGGTACAGGGGCTTTACCCTGCTAAAAGTTAGTCCACTGAAGTACAGTAACACTCTAAAGTATGTTCTTCGTGTGATGTGGCAACAACGTTTGACGTACAGTAGTATTTGTGTGTATCTGTGAGTTCAAAAATGGTGCCCAAAACATCTGGTCATGTTGTAATATCATGCAACGTTGCCATATTGACTTATCAAAGGTTAAATTTATAAAGAACAATTAATAAAAAAATAACAGGCTTCTTAATGAACGTGAAAATTGGTATAGATGATTTTAGTCCGTCAAACTTGCTGTTCAAAAAATTTCAGAATTTTTTCACTATTTTTCTCAGAAATATCGCGGTTTGTTAGTTATAACCCATAAGAACGTATGTTATTTTGTTATCAAAAAATCTTTGCAATGAGCTTCTTAAAAAACTTGAAAATTGAACTGAATTTTTTTAACATTGAAAATGTTTAAGGAATCGGTGCTCTGAGGTAGGAGTGCACGAAACTTCAAAATGTAACAAATGTTCGGTCGCGACCCCTGGGCGTTTAAGTGGGCGTGGGGAGCTGATCTTGGTATCATTTTGTAGATTGCAATTTTCTCTGTCTAATGAAGGTAATTTTAAGATTCTAATTGGAAGGGTATGGACACGGTGAGAAAAATAGAAGCCGGGTGGTTTGACTCGTCCACTAGAGCGGCACGGCTCCCGTGTTTATATAAACTCGATATGTTTATTTCCGACGCGCGATAAGATTTCTCGCTCGGGCGGTATGACGCTAATTGTAAAGCCGCTCCCACACGATGCGTCCAGCGTTGGCTCCAGCGTTGGTTCCAGCGTTGGTTCCAACGCTGGACGCAATCGCCATTTCCCCGCCCACACGATGCGGCGAATGCCTTCCAGCGTTGGACACATCGGCATTTGCCACATCGTGTGGGAGGACGTTGGCGAACTGCATGCGTCCAACGGTGACGAACGTTGGCCACATGCAACGTTCGGGCTTCTGTCGGTAAATTTGAGCCACGTCAAAGGAGCTTCAAAATATAGCGATATTTATTATCGCGGGCACTTCAAATAATGACTTATTCTGACCAGTCCCATCGAGGGGTTATTCACATTCAATTTGGGTGACACCGTGATTATAAAATGTAATCGATTATAAGCGTTTACCACGGTGATTACACTGATTTCGGTAGTCAGTGATTACATTGATTACCACTACCTTCGAAGGTGACTTCATGATTACTAAATGATTTCAATGATTACAGTGAAATGGTAATCAGTGATTACAATATGTCAGTAATTGTTGAAATCATGTCCTCACTCTGTTTTTCTTATTAATTAATTGTTTTTTTAATGAACAAATCAACAATGAATAAAACTACATCAATTTGTAAAGGAAAACAAACAATGCATTAACTTTATTTGCGAGCTGTTCTGGTCGCTCGGGGTTTTTTGAACGTACTAGTCGCTCTGCGATTAGGAGCACTTGTGCGACTTTTTTAGCTTTCTCTATTGCGACCGGGGGCGGGAGTGCCAACACACAACGCGAAGAAATTTCCAGGGAGATGCGGAAGGCAGGGTTAAGTGTTGTAAATCCCGAGGACCCTACTCAAAGGACCCAAGGGGAGTGTCGAATTTCTCCCTCACACCGGTCTACGGCCCAAATGCGAGGAGCATTTGAGTGAATACGCGACAGTGCCAGGAACATGAAAGGGGAATCGTGGCGGTTTTTGATGATTACAGTCATTACAAATGACTACAAATGATTATATTTCGATTACCAAAAAATGATGACAGAAAATACAATCACTCGTAATAAGTGATTACACTGACTTCGTTGATTACAGTGTGATTACACTTTGATTACAAAATTGAGTGACACCATGATTACGATTGTGAATAGCTCCTCGTGTCCCATACCTCCCGCCTCGTAGTCCAAGGCACTTATCCATTTTACAAAAAAATCGACGAGGGTAGGCTGATTTTTTCAGGGCTGTTCAAAGGCAGTCTCCACAGTACCGAACCAAAAGATCATACTCGAAATCATCTGGCGTTCGGCCCTAGGGGCCTTTTCCTTATTTTTTTTTTCGACAAAATGACGTTAATGAAAGTTAATATTCTGATTAATTTTGCCTGATGAACTTTTTCTATCTATTTTACTTTAGGCGCTATGGTTATTTTTGTGTTTGGAAATTTGAAAAACAAAAATAACAAAAAAGCTACAGATAATTGTGTGTTTTGTTTTCCCGCAAATGTATCAATGCACAGAAGTAGGAGAATGACTTGAGTCAAATTTTGTTTTTATTAACATTATTTGTTTATACCAAATTCCCAAAGAGCGTTTATTTGTCAACTGTAGAAGTTTCATTTCTAAACCGCGTGACATTGTTTTGTTTCAAAATGTGGAATAACGAATTGTCTACGAATTACAAGTCATAGAACATGTCGTTCATACCGGTTAACGTTGGAAGCTTCTTTGACGCGGCTCAGATTTACCGACAGAAGCCCGAACGTGGCATGAGGCCAACGTTGGAAGCATACCATTCGCCAACGTCCTCCCACACGATGTTGCAAATGCCGATGCTTCCAACGTTGGAAGTCGTTCGCCCCATCGTGTGGGACCGGCTTAAGTGTACCCGTACCTATACTACGAGGCTCGGCCTGCATTCTTATTCAGCGTAGTTAGTCTCAGCTTAGCATTCGTATGGAATAGGTTTGTCCGCGCGAAAAGGTAAAATCGCCTCGTGTTGCTGGTTCGCGCGCGCGAAATGTCCTCGAGTGCAAAGGGAATAAAATCTGTAGTAAATATAACTGTTTTAATCGTATATAGTAATTTTAATGGATAAATTTGTATGATGAAAACTTAGTAACACAAACCCGACTGACAAAATTCATCGGCTCTATGTAGGGGCAACATCGGCCTTCCGAGGTGGCAATATAGGCCGACCGAGCTGCAGCCTGCATAGTGCCTATATAGGAAGTGTAACGCTCGTCTATAAAGTGGCTATATAGGCCATGCAATGTAGAGCCTATGTAGGTCACACTATTTACAGACTATATAGGCCATGCAATGTACAGCCTATACAGGCCGTACGCTTTGCAGACTATGTAGGTCACACTATTTACAGACTATATAGGCCATGCAATGTACAGCCTATATAGGCCGTACGCTTTGCAGACTATATGGGCCACACGATTTACAGACTATGTAGGCCATGCAATCTACAGCCTATATAAGCCTTACCATTTGCAGACTATATAGGCCACGTGATATTCAGGCTATATAGGGTATTTAATTTGCGAACGATATAGGCCTCACGATATTCAGGCTACATAGGCCAGCAAGCTGGAGTCTGTATAGGCCTACGTAGCAAGAGTACAACACTCGCAATGGAGGCTATTCAATCCGTGTGATGTACTACCTACATAAGCCAATTGAGTGATTCAGAGATTATACAGACCAAGTAATTCACGGACTATATCACAGGCCAAACATTGCCGAAACAATTAAAGTAAAATGGTCAGAATAATTAAGATAAAATCAATCAAATGCATAGAACATCAATTTTTATTGCACAGAGAAATATCGAATTTCCATATAGAGAACAGCATAATTATATTAAAATTCATGAATCATTTATTATGATTAATTAACAACTGAACCGAAAAAAAACATGTTGAATGCCTTCCTTCGATTGCTTCGAGGAGCATGAGTCCTCCTTGCTCCTTTGTCCTGGGCCTGCGTTGGAAAGCCCCGTTGCCTTGACGTCACTGTGGGGGAAACTGCCCGCTTCTCAACCTGGCATCGTGGATCACCCTTGCTTGGCGCGTCCACTCCTAATAGTCCAGTAAAATTTCCGTTTAAATCGAAAATTGTGACGTAATGGTGAAAACTTGATAATAAATCAATATCATCGCATAAATCTCCCTCAAGTTAAGTGTTAACTCTCAAGTCGAGGGAAATTTTCATGGGAGAAATGATAATTTCATGGATTAGTATTGTTAATTTTTAGAAATATTACTATAGAATTAACGCGCGCGCGATCTTATAAAAAATTATGATATTTCTCGTTTTCGAGATTTAGGTTAGGTTTCCAATATTCAATCAACTATAATATCCATTAGAAAGTATACAAAATTCAATCAAATGAGGAACAATCATTTCTTCATAAAAAGTTAAAGTACTTCAATAAAACGCGTACTAAAATGATTATAAAATGTTAAATTACGTACGATTTTTATGTAATACTAACCAGAGTCCCCTTCTTCTTCCAACACTGCAGCATTCCGTACTTGTTCCCGCTTTTTCAGAGCACGCTTTTTACATCGATGCTTTTGAACACGTTCTCGGATCAATGTCCGTTTCCGATCCATAGTAAACTTTAGAGTTCAGTGCCGAAGCCCACGAGAGTACTGGGTGCAAGAATTGTCCCCTCGATCTTATATTATAGTATATATGACCGACGCGACATCTTTTGTATATATATTTTGTGGTGAATGCCCTTCTATATAGGCTGGCCGTCACAGAACTGACATCGCTCACATGTAGTGTGGCCTATATAGGTCGACAATCGCAAAACCAACATCGTTCGTATAAAGAATAACCTATAAAAGCCGGATATTGTGGAACCAATATCTTCCCTACATAGGATGTGGCCTATATAGGCTGACCGTCACAGGCCTAACATCGCCTACATGTAGTGTGGCCTATAAGGTTGACAATCGCAACACCGACATCGCCCCTATACAGGATAACCTATAAAAGCCGGATATTGTGAAACCAATACCGCCCCTACATAGGATATGGCCTATATAGGCTGACCGTCACAGGCCTAACATCGCTCGCATGTAGTGTGGCCCATATAGGTTGACAATCGCAAAACCAACATTGCCCCTATAAAGGATAACCTATAACAGCCGGATATTGTAAAATCAATATCGCTCCTATGTAGGATTTGGCCTTCATAGGATGACTTTCGCAAAACTAAGATTGCCCTTATATAGAATGGCCTATGTAGGCCAGATATTGCCAAACCAATATCGCCCCTACGTAGGAAGTGACCTTTATAGGCTGTCCGTCATAGGACCAATATCGCTTGTATGTAGGTGACGTATATGTAGGTTGACCGTTCCCAAACCAACATTGCCCTCATAATGGAAAACCTACATAGGCTGGCCGGTACAAAACCAATATCGTGCCTACATAGAATCTTTATTGGCCGAGAAATCTTGTCACTCGGGAAGTTTACTATACAATCTTTTCACGGTGTACATTAGATTTTCGCGATATTCGCGAAATCATCTCAAGTTGCTGATTCGCACGTGTGAAAAAGGTCTCGAGGGCAAAGGGTTAACTCCAAAATTTTGAGAACGACCATTCAAGCTTTATGTGCAAAAATATTGATTTTTTGACATCTTCTCAACACCCTATATTTCGGAATATAAGCGATTCCCGAAACATGTTTATATAAATTTTTTTTTATTAAAATATTGCAAGGAATTACACTCTGAAGTTACGAACCGTAATTGGGAAACACCCTATATACCGCCCATCTGATGACGAGATTGACCCTAGATTAATGAGGTATGCATATAGATCGTAATAATACTGAGCGGTTAGGACTGATATTTAGAATTCCGACTATCGTTTGTCGAAACAATGATAGCACTTGGTCATAGTGGCAATTAGAAAGATTTTCACAACAAAAGTAAAACTCGTTCAGAATGTATTGCGTGTGAAGAATATTCAGCGACTTGTAACAAAAGACAGTCGCGGGCTCGCGGATTATTCCGCACTCGGCGATAGAAGACAGCCGCGGGCTCATGGAATTTTTCCGCGCTTTAATGAAAATGGGTTAAGAGGTACGAATCGACCTTCCGAATTCCGTTTATCGTGCGACGGAATACCAGACTTTCATATGGCACATGCCACTCCTGTAGGCTTCTCATGGTGTCGAAGTGGCGTGGCGGTGGCGGGAGTCACCACGCCAATGCCACGTCACCTCTATCTGAATAGCCTCATAGGGACCGTGCATGACGATTGCTACGCCACCTGATGGCAATAATTAGAATTTTTGGGAGAAAATTTAACAAGTGTTCATATGGGAGAAATTTTTAATTATTGAAATATTAATTATTTGGACAAATAATTAATATCATTATGCGTACATCGTATCACGTATGTTGCATTAAAAATTGTTGAAGTGCCGGGAATCATGAAAAACCGTCTAGTGGACAAATTAAATTTTACAAATTTCCCACTGCTAGCGTTCATCGGGCATAGGAGCGTGATAAACGAATGTCATAAGCCTTTGAGACTGTGGTCTGAGCTACAACCTTTGAGGTTATGGTTACTTTTTGTGTTTCGGGATTATTTATCTCTTCATCATTGAATACATGACCTGAGTGAAACAGTTTTTCACCTTTATCTTTATTTTGGCCTTCAGTGGGGGTATTTTGTATTGGCAAAAAATCCGTGCCTTATTATTTTTAACATTTTTAACTTTTCTTATTCTACACACCCCGACTCGAATTCTGTCGCTGGGGAATTTTCAAGAGGAAGTTTAGCAGAGTCGCGTGTAGATGACCGATACGGCAGACGATGCGGGAGACGTGGCTGACAGGATTGCGGTGTATGGAATGATGAGGTTAAATTTTGTGAATTCATTGTATAAAAATAAATGTTCGTAAAAAGTTATTATTGTAAAGTGGTGGTAACTAAACTGAAAGAAAATTAGATTACTTTTTCTCTACCGAATTCACAAAACAACTTCATCATTCCATACCCCGCAATCCTGTCAGCCATATATCTCCCGCGTCGTCTCCCGTATCGGTCATCTACACGAAACTCTGCTAAACTTCCTCTTGAAAATTCCCCAACGACAAAATCCGAGTCGGGGGGTGTATGTTCCCCGTGTTCAAAAGTATCCCTTAATTTCTTATAATCGCTAGATGTAGCACAAGCATCGACGCTACAACTCCCTCTATCGTTTTTGCACGGTCCCTATACGCTAACATGCAGATGGGACTTGCCCGTACCACGCTAGTCCCACACCACCACCACGCACCAGTTCTGTGTGAATCGGACCTAACGATTCTTCGCGGTGCGGAAACGAATATCTCCCGGGTGTGTGTTGTGTCGTGTGTGTATTGAGGCCATATTAAAATTTTTAAAAAGACCCGTTGCTAAATCCCATTTCTGTCAATTTGTGTACAAAAAGATACCGGCATTGTTTCTCGTCACTAACGCGTACGGCATGACAATTACTCATTCGGAAGATTTTCTACATCGCATGATTATAAGACATATTAATCAATTAGAGCCGAAGCATAGAGTTCAACTGCTAGTGCCCATAGTAAGTCACTGGTGGCACGAAGAGAGTAGACAATTAATGTGCAAGAATTTGTCGAACGTTTTGTAACGGATGTTAAAGTGTTGGCAAGTGTTCCGGTGTTCGTGAAAGCGTGTAAACGGTTCAGTATTCTAGATAACATGAAACAAATGTTTGCAAATTTGCGCAAGAAATTGTTAACCGCCAAAGCGCCTTTTCGTTCCTCTGCGGGTGAAAATAGTCCAGGCATTTTTGGATTCAGTCTTTAATAACAATGATATACCTAGTTGCATTAATTCTCCCTTATTTCTCTTTGAGAAAACCAGTCGAGAAATGAAAATGGTTAAGTAGGAACAATTGATCAAATCAACTTATATGCACACAATGATGCTCTTGCAAATTCGTGGTTTAAAAATTACTCGAAGTGGTATTTCTCTAGATATGACAGTGAAATCGATGGCTTATATGCCATTAGAATTTCCACGAGTCGACCCCGGTAAAGATTTTGCAATGGCGATGTCACAAAAATGTAAACAATTTAAGATGTCCAAGGATTCATCTTCTTCAGATGATGAACAACCTTTATCATCGCAATATGTTCGCGGTACTTTGATTCATACAGATGATTGGTGATGATGTATGTAGTGTTAAATTATCAGTTTTATTTCTGTTTCAAAATATTCGTATTTCTCATGCAAAAAGGTGCATATTTATTATGTCATTACTTTTCAGGGTTTTCATTCTGTTTCAAAATGTTACTACGAGGGTATCTGCAAAGTCAGGTTTCATTTCTTTTAGAAATATAAAAATTCCTTTTTCTTATGTCATACTGTATGTTTATGTTTCTATTCATATAATATAATATGTGTTTCTTTTCGCGTCAATACACTTATGACCTACTTTGTTGTTTTTAGTCAATTATACAGTTCCTTCGTTTTCTCATGTACCGTGCCACACTTCGCTGTAACTGAGAAAGAAGATTATAGTCCAGGAGAAAATATGAAAACAATAACTACTTATGTTCATTTCCAATGTATCTGAACTTTGCTTGGTGGCGAATTCTGTAAATTTTTTTTACTTCAATCTACCGAATGCAATCATTCTCATCTTTAACTGTTTATCTTATAGTTATCTTACCACTGTTTTACCATTTTATACATACAGATGGCAGTTCATTAAATACACAGTTTCAACTTTCATTTTAATAGAGAAGAAATAAACCGAAATGGTACCTTACTTATTTTACCCATTTTTATACACTGGTGAATTTCTCAGACACGCCTCTATGAGACATCGGCTGAACAATGAGGATTAAATGAATAATACAGCCTTACTTTTTGTCTATCACCAATATAGACTAGATAGTGGTGAAGTAGCTATAACATAGAAATTTAGACGTGATGGAATGCCATCTCTGTCTACAATTTCTTTGCGAGCTATGAGGTAGTGACTGGACAACAGTGGCTAGATGAAACAATTACACTCTTTGTTTTTCGCTAAAATTATTTAGACAGTGGTGAGGTGGCTATGGGGTAGAAGATTCGATTTGATGAAGCGTCATCTGTATCTCAAATTTCCGAGCAAACCCTGAGGTAGCGGCTAGAATGCTACATAACCTCAGATTTTGTTTGGCCAATATTGACTAGGTAGTGGTAGTGATGAGTTAAAGCATTCAAGTGTCATATAGCGCCATCTGTAATTCAAGTTTGTTTGCCGATGATGGGCCCAGTAGTAGCTATAGCTGCCTTGTCTAGCAGAAACGAGCTCCCTACTAGCCACAAACTCAGTATGATGGGACAGACTTCCACTCGGGTAGCACAGCGCCACCCCTATCTTACCCCGAATGATTTATATTAAGTTTTTCTTCCTGAAGAATACATACTAGTAAAGCACTTTCCCGATAACATCTCTAATAACGAAAGTAATTTCTATTCCGTGTAAACCAGACTTAATCTGGAAAATCCTTGTACGTTATAAAAGAGTGCAGTCAAGATCTTACAAAAAAGTCTTACGACGATTTTCGATTCGAGCCTTAATTAAAATGTTATAGCGGGGTGACCACGCAAATCATGTCACCCTGACAGCACCTTATAGAATTTACATTTTCATACAGAATAGCGCCATTAATGTTGCAAATGTTTATTACATTTGAGAATGTAAACGAGTGTCATCTACTCGGTAAAAAAGTTCACGTATCACGTTCACAGAGCACTCTTCGAGCTGCATATTATAAAAGTAACACAGTTACATGATAATTACATGTGAGTCAAGCCATGTCAAGTCGGACTCGAAATTTCCACTAAATCGCGGATTTCCGAAATAATAACTCTATTGCGAAGGGAATATGGCACTTACGTTACCGTATTAATATTTCGTGAAAATTCTGTTATTTGTTAATGTTATTAACAATCAAACTTTGAAGCGCAATTAAAATGAAAAATCGTTTTCTCTTAAACTACTTTAGACAATTACTTGAAATTTTGCACACTGATAAAGCAATGTTTACACTATCGAATAAATATTTGCTTGAGGTGAAATTGTTTTAAAAAATGTATTTTGCATTAATTTTTTTAAAACAATTGCAATTTTTCTTGCGGTCTTCACGCTATAAAAAAATGAAACTTACATCAACTCATGCGGCAAACGTTGGCCTTTTATAATCTGCAAAGAGAACTTTGTACTTTTTCTCCATTCCGGAGATACGAAATTGTTTGTTACGCGGTGCGCTCGTAGATCGCGCGGCGCGCTCCGCTACTGGCGTCCGCGGCAACTTGATGGCCGCGCAAACTTGAGCAAAAACCGTTTGAACTTGCATGAACATGATTTTCCGAGTTTGGCAAACATAGACAGTTTTTTTGTCAGTTTGCTGATGGTGCTCGTGCGGTATACTTGCTTAAAAACTATTCGGTGTTTCAATATCATTAAGTGAAAATGGTTCGACCGAAGGAATGTTGTAATCCTTTGAAAAGGAAAGGTCATAATTGTGTTTGTCATAAGTTGTTCCTCGCGCGTTACTGCCAAGTGGAATAAAAAATTCGAAGAATACGTTGATCGATATATTTGTCAAATATGTCGTAAGGACATGTATAATGATGTTAAAATTGCTTCAAATGTAGAAAATGAAGACCCAAGCACCCAAGACCCAAGATAGTTAATGCCGATAATTAATTGCTATACTGTAATAGGTACCTTCCAGGGAACGAATTGAATTTTTAGCTGAATGTAAATATTGGATTTGAACAGTGAACAGTTATAATTACTTGGAAGTTTATTCGTGGTTCACTATTAAAGAAGGTGTTACAGTATAGCAATTAATTATACAATAAAATATAAAAATAACACAGGTTTACAACAAAAAAAAAGTTCGGACTATTTGACCGGACCATGGTATTCCGAGGTATTTTTGCGTCCTGAATCCGATCCCGAGGTCATCTGAGCCCCATCACGTCAGAAAAACGAGATTTCGAAATAAATAAATAAGGAAATGGGACTGCCCTGAGCAGCACCCAGAGCATGACTCCACGGTTCTAAGGCCATTACGGTCAGTGCTGGGTCCACTGTCACAGTGAACGGATCGCCGGAATTGGATGCCTTGACAGGGAGATCGTAATCCGCGAGATACAACGATCATGGCAACATTTTATCCACTGGGGTGGTTCTGTGATAATCCCGGTCGAGATTTAGGACTCCATTCCAATGTTTGGAAGGTATTCAAGACCTAAACAGCTACCCTCCAACTCAACAGGTCGCTTGAGAAATTGTCCCGGATCCAGTTCCAAAAAATGGTCATTTTAACCTCTAAATGACCTTGAAATCTCATTTTTCTGACGTGATGGGGCTCAGATTACCTCGGGATCGGATTCAGGACGCAAAAATACCTCGGAATACCATGGTCCGGTCAAATAGTCCGGACTTTTTTTTTTGTAAACCTGTGTAATTAGTAAACTCACTTCGTGCTTGGGTCTTCATTTTCTACATTTGAAGCAATTTTAACATCATTATACATGTCTTTACGACATATCTGACAAATATATCGATCAATGTATTCTTCGAATTTTTTATTCCACTTGGCGGTAACGCGCGAGGAACAACTTATGACGAACACAATTATGACCTTTCTTTTTCAAAGGATTACAACATTCCTTCGGTCGAACCATTTTCACTTAATGATATTGAAACACCGAATAGTTTTTACGCAAGTATACCGCACGAGCACCATCAGCAAACTGACAAGAAAACTGTGTATGTTTGCCAAACTCGGAAAATCATGTTCATGCAAGTTCAAACGGTTTTTGCTCAAGTTTGCGCGGCCATCAAGATGCCGCGGACGTCAGTAGCGGAGCGCGCCGCGCGATCTACGAGCGCACCGCGTAACAAACAATTTCGTATCTCCGGAATGGAGAAAAAGTACAAAGTTCTCTTTGCAGATTATAAAAGGCCAACGTTTGCCGCATGAATTTATGTAAGTTCCATTTTTTTATAGCGTGAAGAACGCATGAAAAATTGCAATTGTTTTAAAAAAATTAATGCAAAATTCATTTTTTTAAACAATTTCACCTCAAGCAAATATTTATTCGATAGTGTAAACATTGCTTTATCAGTGTGCAAAATTTTAAGTAATTATCTAAAGTAGTTTAAGAGAAAACGATTTTTCATTTTAATCGCGCTTCAAAGTTTGATTGTTAATAACATTAACAAATAACGGAATTTTCACGAATTATTAATACGGTAACGTAAGTGCCATACTCCCTTCGTAATAGAGTTATTATTTTCGAAATCCGCGATTTAGTGGAAATTTCGAGTCCGACTTGACATGGCTTGACTCATGTACAACATCCGCATAACAGTGACATAGCAAGAATGGTGTAACGTCGAGTCAACTCACCATTAGCGTCCTTTGCCTCGAGCCCTTCTGCCTCCATGACCAGCACACTTAAGACGACTATCGGTGGCTAGAATGAAAAAAAAACTAATAATAATTTGCGCCGTTTAATTGGATGATTATATTCACACCTCTAAAAAAACGATATATCATAATATATCATAATATAAATATGTGATATTATTTAAATTAAGTTAAAATTTGTATGTTACCTGTTTGAAAGCCACAGATGATGTATGCAAATCGTCAGACGTCTAGGTCACTGATAAAGGGGTGTTAGACGCTCTTAAATTGTAATTTTGGGCGCTATTTTATTGGCGGAGCGTTTCGTCCCGGAGTCGGTCTGTGGAATCGGCTAAGCCGACTCCTGCCTTACTGACGAGTCAACAGACCGACTCCGGAACGAAACAATCCGCCGATAAAATAACGCTCAAAATTACAATTTGAGGGCGTTTGACACCCCTTTATCAGTGACCTAGCCGTCTGACGATTTGCATACATCATCTGTGACCTTCAAACAGGTACCATACCAATTTTTAGCCGGAGGTACGAATCTTTTTTTAGCAGCATTTTTTTCATTTTTGAATCGTCTGACGTGTTTCTTACGGCGGTTTTGAGCAAAATCCTTGAAGATGACACTTCCTGATGGTTCCCCCAACCACCTCATAAAATTCTAGCCGGAGGTGTTATCGAACCACCTCCGCGGCCGCCAGCTCTTAATCTACAAACAACGCCGAAAGGCTGGGGAAGGAAGGCGGCGGGGAGAGGAAACTGGATAGCTGTTTGAAAAAGGACGGAAGGACAGGTATCGAGGCAGAAGACAGCCAAGAGGACACGAATCTGGAAGCAAAAGGAACGACACAACAGGAGGAGGGAATTTTGGAGGCAATCTCGGGACAGATTAGAATGCAATTTAAGGATATGAAAAAAGAAATAGAGGACATGAAAAGAGAATTTAGTGAGGAGGTGAAAGAGATCTATGTAAAATTAAGAGAAGAACTAGAAATACGGGAGGAGAAATAGGAAAGAAAGATGGAGACATTGGAAAGGAAGATCATGGAGACAGGACAGAACCTGGAAGTTCGCGAAATTGGAAGAGGAACTCACTACAAACATCAAGAATAAAGAAGAGGAGAGAAGAAGGGGGGGAGAGGAGGAAATGCGAAGAATACGGGATAAGCTGACTGCATATGAGAGGAAAGAGAAAGAAGGAATAATGTCGTTATCAAAGGACTGGAGATCAAGGGACCGGAAAAGGAGAAAGAGGTGGAGAGATTCATAGGGAAAGAGTTGAAGGTCGAGGTGAAAGTCAATTGGGCAAAAATTATTGAGAGCAACGCAAGAAGCATAGTTGTAGTAGAGCTTCGAAATTGGGAAGGAAAATTGAAAGTTATGAAGAGGAAGAGCCACCTGGGAGAGAGAAGGATTTACATCGACAACGACCTTACACAAGAAGAAAGGGAGATTCAAAGGAAATTAGCACTAATAGGGAGAAGAGAGAAACTGAAAGGAAAACAGGTAAAGGTGGGGTGCCAAAGGCTACATATCGAGAGAAAATGGATTCCGTGGTCGAGACTGGAAAAAGAGGATAGCGAAGATCAGGTTTTTCGGCGGGAACGGATGCGCGAGGAGCAAAGAATAGGGCAAGAGTAGGACAGGAAAGGCGGTGGAGGGCATTATTCTGGAATGTGGCAAGGCTAGACAGCAAGGATAATGACTTTTGAATGTACGTAGAATCATTCGACTTTGTAAAAAGATGGAATAGGATCGGGCGTTTTTTACCAAGGAGTCGCAAATGGAAATGTCAGGAGGCTACTAAAGGAGGGCGAAGAGGCAGAGCGCGTGGGGGAATTATTACAAGGGTTAGGGCAGAGATAGAAGAGATGGAGGATAGGAATACAAGTTTTAAGGGAGCGGTGGAAAAATCGCTGGTAATAGAAGGGGAGAAATGGAGGGTTTGGACGATATACTGCGGGGAGGGGGTCGGGAGACTCGCTAAAGAGCTGGACGAAAGGATAGATTAGACGGAAGAAGGAAACCTGCTTATAGGAGGAGACTTCAATGCGAGAGTGGGAAGAGAAGGTCGATCTGGATGAGGAGGAAGAAGAAGAGATAGAGAAGAGAGAGTCGAAGGACGCGGTACTCAATGGGAAGGGCAGAGTACTGATACAGATGCTGGAAGGAAGAGGCTGGATATTGCTAAACGGCAATACCAAAGGAGACGAAAAAGGAGAGTTGACGTATGTTGGACCCAGGGGATCAACAGTAATAGATTACGGGATAACTAACCTGGGAGGACTGAGAAGAGTAAGAGAGTTTAGGGTAGCAGAAAGAGTAGAGTCGGACCACCAACCACTAGAGTGCGTCGTAAGTGGCAAGGTGGGAAAGAAGATACAAATAGTGGAGGAAGAAAGAGAAGTCGTGTGGTCGGAAGAGGCCGTAACTGCCTTTAAGTCGCAAATAGAGGAGAGCGCATTTATGGAAGAGGGGGTCGAGGAAGGCTGGGCGGAGGTGGTAAAAGCGGTAAATGAAAGCATGACGAAGAAGCATCTAAAGATGAAAAAGAAGGAAATAGGGAAACGAACTTGGTGGGACAAGGAGTGCAGGAGGATGAAACGGCAAGTAAGGAAGAGATACAGGGATTGGAAAAGAGGCTTGGGGGACAAAGAAGAGTATACTTCCAGTAGAGCGGAACTAATATTGTAAGAGAATTGTTTCCGAGAAAAGCAAAGGAAAAATAAGAGGAGGAACTAGAGAAAATCAAGAAAGTAAGAGGGAGCAAGGAAATATGGAAATACATTAATAAGGGGCGAAAGATAAAATCGGAGATTTACGAAGGCATCGGATTGGATGAGTGAAGAAATCACTTTATGGGGCTGCTAGGTGGTGCTGACGTACGGGGAGGGGTGGAAGAATTCTCCAGAAAGAGAGGAGATAAGGAAGAGATGGCGGAACTAGCTACGGAGGAGATTGAATTACAAGTAAGGAAGTTGAAGAACAAGAAGGCGGCGGGGGAGCATGGGATACCCAATGAAGCTTGGAAGAACCTAGAATGTCGAAGAAAGGAAAGGATGCAGGAAATTCTAAAGAAAGTATGGAGGAGGGAGGGGTTCCCTAGCAAATGGAGAGAAGGGATAATTACCCCAATCTACAAGAGAGGGGACGCCAAAAGAGTGGAAAACTACAGAGGTATAACGCTACTAAATACGGCGTACGAGGTGTATGCCAGGGCTCTGGACGAAAGACTGCGGTAGAAAAGACAATAACAAAAAGGTCTGGGAAGATATTTGCATTTTTTGTCGATTTAAGGGCGGCCTTCGACAGGGTGGACAGAGGGGTATTATGGGAAACAATGGACAAACTTGGTGTGGAAAGAGGATTGATAGAAAGAACTAAAGAGATCTACGCGCAGACAAAGAACGCGGTAAGGATTGGAGGGAAGTTATCGAGGGAGTTCGTCACAGAAAAGGGTGTACGGCAGGGATGCCCGTTGAGCCCAACGCTTTTCACGATATTGACAGCGGATCTAGAGGAAGAATTGAAAAAGGGCCAAGCAGGAGGCATAGTAGTTGGGAGGAAAAAGTTCTGGGGACATTGGCGTATGCTGATGATGTGGTGTTGGTAGCAGACAGAGAGGAGGAACTCTGAAAAGCATGATTAAAAGTCTCGAGAAATATTTGAACAAAAAAAGGCTGGCATTAAATGAGAAGTCGAAGATTATGGTGTTCCGTAAGGGAGGAGGAAGAGACCGGAAGAGAAACTGGGAGTGGAAAGGAAAGAAGCTAAAAAAAGTAAAAGAGTTAAAATATCTTGGGTATGTGTTCAAAAGAAACAGAAAAGCAACAGGACAGATAAGAGAAACGGGGCAAGGAAGGGAAATTTGGTAGTCAGGCAGACGTGGGGAATAGGAGAGAGGCTGTTCAGGGACAATTTCGTAGGAAGGGTGAAGCTGTTCCAGTATCTGGTCAGAGGAATACTGGCGTATGGAGCTGGCGTTTGAGGATGGGAAGAGCGGGCGGAGTTGGAGGGAATTCACCTAAAGTTTGTAAAATGGACACTGGGCTTGGACCGTCGCGCACCAGGATATATCGTACTGAAAGAGACGAAGAGACAACGGCTGAGGATCGGAATGGGCAGGAGGGCTGTAAACTTCGAGAAAAGAACAGAGGAGATGGAGGGAAAGATACTGTTGAAAGAATGCATAAAGGAGAAGAGAGAGGGAAAAATTAAAACGAACGGCTGGAAAATTAGAAATGAGTACCTAAACAGATGTGGCTTCAGCCAGGAAGGTCTGGATTGGAACAGAGAGCAAGGGATAGAAGGGGGTCGTAATCTATGGAGTCGAGACGAAGATGTACAGAGAAAAACGCAAAGAAATAAGATACGGAGGGCGAGATACAACGGTTCTTACGATGAACTGGTAACTGACGAGCTCCCGACCTAACTGAAGGGGGCAGGCAGGGGGTGGGTGCTAGCTAAAAGCTAGTAGCGAGGGCGAGGTGCGGGAACCTGGAGACGGCAAATAGGTATTGGCTAGAGGAGGAGGGCAAAATTTGTGCAATTTGTAAAAAGAAAAAGGGAACGATAGACCATCTAAGAAGGGAATGTACAGAGCTGGAAGTGACAGAGTTAAGTAGGACGGTGCTATTACGGGAGGATGGAATCTTGAATCAAGTAGATTGGTTAAGAAAGTAGAAAGAAAGCTGAGAGAAAAGATAAAGAAAGTAATACAGGAAAGCAGTGAGGGTATAGGAGGAGTCAATGAGAAGGAGTAGCATGCATGAGAGACTGTAATGTAAGAAGGACAGAGAAAGAAGTATAATAGTGCGGAAGTAGCAGGACGGAGTATGTAAATAAGTAGTTTGTAAGCAACCAAGTCCCATTTAAGGCCACAAGGCTGAATAAAGATCTATCTATCTATCTATCTATATTACTTTGTTGACGTAATATTATAAAGTAAAAATTACTAAATGAAATGAACGAAATGAATATTACGAAGGGTAGATATAACAAAGAGTACGTATAGCTGGATAACCATATTGCCCCTACTACAACTAGGTAACTCAAATTTTCGGTATTTTCAGTTATCTACTTTGTATCCAACTTTGTACCCAACTTTGTACGTTCTTTTCGGTGTTACAACGAGATAAGGTCTGTCGCATATTTAAGGTTAGAAATCCAGTAGTATGATACAGATACAGTCACTAAAGCGGCTAATATATGCATGTAATAAGAGCACAATTTGAATACCGAAAATTCGAGTTACCCAGTTGTAGTATTAAGGGGACGATATGAAAACTGACCCCGCTTGAATCTTTTGCCATTCACAGGTATATATTTTGTGTTTATATATAAGATATTTTGTGTTTATAAGTAAGATCTCAGTCAATTTTTAGATCAAAATATTGACTTACATATAATCAAAAGTTATCGTCAAAAAGCCAAAAAGCGAAAATATTTTTCATCTCGAGAACTACTCGACTGATACTGCACAGATATTTTATGAGGTGCACAACTTTGCTTCCGCCGTTTTCCTAACGTAATAGATAGCAGAAAACGGCGGAAGCAAAGTTTTATACCTATTAAGATAGTACCTCCACGAGATCGTTGAATTAAGAAATGGTTGAAATTTGACATATATGTTACTTAATGTATTATCCAAATATCTGTGTAATTTAAATAAGTTTGACCACCCCAAACCTGAGATATTTACACTTGAAGTTGGCTTGATTTACACGTAACAGATACGTTATGATGGGCAAAACAGTACGTCATTAATTCTACCGTCAAAACTAAAATTAAGAAGTTGATAAAAACGAGGATAAGGTAGAATATGATATCACGAATAATGTGAAAAAAAAATGAAAATGATTCACCATCTAGTTTCCAAGATATAACCATGAGAAGCCCTCACAATGGGCATGTTCACAACTTTTTGTACAACTGTTTAAAGTGCATGAATCGGAAGATTAGTTTATTAAAGTAATGTAGGTAAAAAATGGGTCATTAAAAAAATGTTTTTCCAGTATTTTTGAGATGTTAAAAAAGGCATTCGTTTTAAAGCGTCGCACTTTCACCGCCATTTTAACTGACCAATCAGAATCGGGCAACAGATTCTCCACCATTCACAAACCCGGGTTTGGGCCCTTGCCAGTGGCTTTAGTGATGTCACTAAGGATTTCGTTTGAATCGAAGTCAAACTTTAAACATAAAAAAAAAAGAAATTAGTGCTCAGAAAAAAAAACAAACGCATCTTATTAATAAGCACAAAAAGTATTAACGAATGAGCAAAAAAATCGTGAACATGCCCATTTTTGTCGTATAGCATATATCTGCAAGGCATGGAAGCGAACGAGTGCGTGGAGGGGGAACGGAACAGCGAGCCACGATCGTCGCTCATACGCACACAGAAGAGTGCGTCGTCTGTATATACAAGCTATTTCGTGTATTGGGGCAAAGCCCGAACAGTCCCGGCAAAAAGTTTACTGGCAATGGTAGATCAAAAATACAATATAGAATATATTTTACGGCAATAAATGATATCCATCGTATTATCTATTAGTACCGAGTTAATATTGCGTAGTTTTTAATTTTATTTACTACTAATTACACCAATTATCAATATTTTAAACATGAACATGGTATGTAACTTTTGGTTGAGGTCGTCGCGGAGGAACTACCTTAATTAGAATTTTTATGCTAATACATAGTCTTTAATAATACCTACCTTAACAGATTGAATAAAAATAATTACTTTAGAAAAATAATAGTATTTATTTGCAATTACTTATTACTAACGAGAATACAATTTACTACATGTAACACATGGATATATAAATCGAAATTAAATCAAATTAGAGATATTATTTCATGAACTGACATAGAAAGTTCGTTTTAATCTTTATCGCTTTCGTAGTTTATTGTGGGTAAAATATTTTCTTTGTGGAATAGTTTGCTTAATGTTTCTGCAGGATTAATAAGCTTTGCTTAATATCGTGCAAATGACAAATAATAAACAATTTAAGCTATATGAGAACAACAACCGACTGTTTTTTTGACGTTTGCACACTCGCATGTGTATCGTAAGACCCCGGAATAACCGATAAGATCAGGTTTATACTCAATAAAAAAGCGATATTCTTTACGGTTTACATGTCGTGATTGAACTTTCAATTTTTAAATGCTTGAATTATCTTTCAAATAATGAGTATTAATCGTATTGTTATTATGTATCATCTGCTAAATAGGAAATGGCTTGAGAATATTGATGAGTACCCGTAAACAATATTTTTAAGTCTTTTTCAGACATTTCGTGAAAATCTAACAAATTAGATGAGGTTATTTGTTGAAACGGTACTTTTCTGCGCAGCCAGCAATCTTTCTCAACTTGAATATTAACACGTTTGATGCGTCGGACGCATACGATGCGTCTGGTCGGTCCCGTAGACAGTGCTGTCGACGCACACCGTGCGTCTGCTGCATTGCTGCGGTTTATCTGTATTTTGTTCCCTTTTCATCAGCATTGTACAATAAATTTCTTCAACAATGCTGACGACGCACCGTGTGCGCTTTTGTTTATTTCCGTTCGGGCATATCATAAACACTGATTTATAACATTATGAAATATAAATAAACAATAAAAACTACAGTTCATTACAAAACTTGATGCAGCTATGGCGGGTAGGCCGCGTACGGCAAAAGCAGCGAACGTGTTAAGAGTATCGTTTAAATTACGTCTTGATTTCAGGATTTCCAGGATTTCTTCAGATAATTCAACGTCGCTATTTAGACATTTACCAAATTGATTCTGTAAGAAATAAGCCATCTTGCAAATTAAACCGGTTTTTGAAAGTATTTTATTGTCCAGTTTTTTATCTAAAAGTTTGAACTTTTGTTTGATAATCCCATGTACAGTATGTACCATTGGTAAAACGCAAGTATTTGAATTTCCCTGACATTTGACTTTGGTAGTGCTTGGAACGGTGCTGTAGTTAGAGTCGGCCTCAGAAGAGTGTGCTGCGTTCTTACGAGCCGTGTTTCGCGCGCGCGCGCGATACCTGTATGATTATTTCTCACAACTTCTACACATTATTTATCATTATTTACAAATTTAGTTAATTTCGAGGTTAGACGCTTCGATCTCCCGAATTGACAGTTCCCGGGAAATCAGACGTTTTACACTTTTCGCTCTCGAAACACGGCTCGTAAGAACGCAGCGCACTCTTCTGAAGCCAACTCTAACTACAGCACCGTTCCAAGCACTACCAAAGTCAAATGTCAGGGAAATTCAAGTACTTGCGTTACCAATGGAACATACTGTATAGCTTTTACTGGCCATCGAACTTAGTGACATGTCGAGAGTGATTTGATTCTTCACACGACAATTGAGCACTTTTAATGCAGGTATGAGTACATACTTCAAAACCTTGGTGTTCTAAATATTCTATAATATCCCGAAAACCTCTATCAAGGACCAATTTATCTCCTTTACGAAGCAAGTTTCTCAACTCCGGTGAAGAATTTAAAATATCACGCAGAATCTTTGCATCATTGACATTTGCCAATTAAGGACCTAACATATCGATAATATAACATTTGTCGTACAAATTGTAAATGGCTTGCATAAAGGTACTTTTTTTTTTGACCAGAGTATTATTTGCATTGATACTAATTATTAGAGCTTTTTTGATGTTTAATGTACGTACCATCATAAATAAGGATTAATTCACTGTCTCAATTGAAGAGTTCTTTAGCAATTTTCGAAGTCTCATTTGATATGAGATTATCTGTTAACACTATTCAAAACAAAGTAAAAAAGGAGAACATCTTTTTCAAAAGATGTCAAAACTTCTTCAAAATAATCGGAGAAAAGTTATTCACGTTGTAACTGCAAAAAGGAAGAAATCATACTATTTGAATTTCCACTTCTTAATTTAATAAGAAATACAACAATCACTGATCTGATCACTTAAACTGATCAATTATCATTACCGCGCATAGAAGAAAGCATTTTTCGTATTTCATTTATATTTTCATATGAGAAATCATTCAGTACCTAACTTCATTTGATCTTCTGAATAAGAAAAACTACTTATTTTTTCTATAAATGAAGAATCGCTGTCTACAGCAAGATTTTCTAACAATTTTTATAGATCTGATGTTTCTAAAAAACTTGAATTAGAAATCACTTTTAAAAGGCATAGATCGTTTTCATAGAACTTTTCCTTCATCAAATGATTTTTGCAGCATCGATTTCCAATAGGAATAAATAGTCTTCTTATAATATACGCCTGCTTTCGAGCTTCAAAAGGAATGACAGTTATGTTGCCTATTGATACGTAGATACTTATGCGTAGAAACAATTCTTGGCAATAATATTTCGATAATAACGGTCGGTTGTTGTTCCCATATAGCTTCAATTATTTATTATTTGTCATTTGCGCGATATCAAACAAAGCTCTTTAAACCTGCAGAAACATTAAGCTAACTATTCCATAAATAAAATATTCAACCCACAAATGAATCACGAAAGCGATGAAGATTAAAACGAAGTTTCTATGTCATTTCATAAAATAATACCTTTAATTTGATTTAATTTCGATTTATCCATCTATATAAATAAAAATGTAACTGTTCATTTGTCCAAAATCTAAGATCTCCGAAAGATCTGCACCGATAAGGTATTTGACTAGAAAAAAATATTCATATTTTTAAATTCAATTTGTAATCTGTAAACATATTTAATATCACGTGAAAAAGAAAATGCTCGAAAAAGTAATTACCCGCGGAATTATAAGCGCATTTCTCTCTACAATGTTGTGACGTCATCGAAGAGCCGTGAAAGACGCACTTATGCGAAGCAGCGGGTGCGAGAGAGATAGACATGCAATACTGTGACGTATACTGCACTTTTAAATATCGTTTTCCGGTTCAGATAAGGCCGAAAATGAAAAATGAGTAATACGGGGTTGATATTTTTTTCCAAATTTTTCGAATCAATAATAAAAAAAAATCAGTCAACTATCCTATTGCTTTGAAATTTTGACACAACGTAACATTCGAATCCGAGCGTCTTTTTTATATATGTGCCCATAATTATGAAAGTGGTCTAAGTCAAAATTTAAAAAAAAGTTTATCTGTTATTAATTTAGTTTAAAATAATGAGGTGTGAAATAACTGATACTCATTTTTTTTTTAATTTTGACAGACCACTTTCATAATTATGGGCACATATCTACTACGAGGAATGACCATTAAGTTCCAGGACTTTTTGAATTACGTGGCAACGTCGCAACGGAGCGCAGTGCGGCGGGCAGCATTGTTTAGCGTGATATGACTTATGTTAGTCCAAGTACTACTGTTTCTTCCGATGCTCAATTGATTTCATTTTCGCGAAGTTATAGCTGTTTTGTAAAACGAGTTATGCGGGTTTGGCGATTTTTCGATATTTTACAAGATGAATTTAAACGAAGAGCAATGTGTTTGTGTCAAGTTTTGTGTTAAACTGGATAAAACTTGCCGAAACTTTTCAAATGTTGCAAGAGGTGTTTGGGGATGAATGTTTGAGTCGGTCACGGTGTTATGAGTGGTTCATGATCTTTGAAGGGGCAGAGGTTTGACTCGATTGAAAATGTTTAAAAAAATCGCTGAAGGAGCTAACCAGCATTCGACAAGAACAGTTCTCAGGAACTTTTTGATCACCCCTCGTATTTATATAGTATATCTACTCCCTTAAGAGGGTAAATAAATAAATAAAAATGTAAATGTTCGTTTGTCCATCTCCGAAAGTTCTTCATCGATTGTTTTGAAATTTTGACACAACGTTGCATTCGAATACGCGCATTTTTTATATACCTACTATTTATATATTTACTCCCTTTTAAGGGGGTAAATAAATAAAAATATATCTTACATCTCCGAAAGCTCTTCACCGATTGCTTTGAAATTTTGACAAAACATTGCATTTAAATACCCGCGTTTTTTTTATATACCTACTATCTATATACCTACTCCCTCACGGGGGTAAAATAGAGAATGAGATTATTTTGTGATTCATGCGGACGAAGTCGCGAGGGGAAAGTTAGATATCACACCTGTGACGGGTAAAGACATGTTTTTAAACAATTTGTATATTTGAACAGAAAATGGAACAATAACAAAAATGATCGCGTATAGCTATCAGTAAAATCGTTTGACCATTGTCCAAAACACGCTGAGCAGCACATATTTCACCAATTTCTGCTATAGACCGGGAGCTGAGAGACATTAAGTATGAAAAAACCGCCCACCTCATTCTGATTGATGATTTGAGTTCAGAAAGACTTAAAGAATGGCAGTTTAATAGGAGTTTTCGATTCCGTCGCTGTAGCTGTGAAAAAACGTTGTTCTTGACTATTAAAAGGTTGTTTGGGTAAGGTATGAAATTAAAAACGGCGTCATCATAATACAATACAAATTTATTTATTAATGAAAAAGAAATAAGTGGTTTATATAATTAATTATTATCGAAAACTAACAAAATTGTACAATTACGTAGGTAAGTTTTGACAATGGTTGTGGATGCATTTGCAAAGAGAGATACAATTAACGTTGCTTTTTTTTATATTACAGGACATTGTTCTGCATTCAGCATTACATTTGCAAGGCCTGATTAAAGAATTTGGCAAAGGCGATTTTGTCATTTGCACCGGGTGGAGCTGTCCATCTCGCCTTTCATAGCCAAATTGAAGAAAGTTCAGAGGCTCTCACACATTGGATGTGAGGAATTTTTCCACAAATATGTTTGGGCTGCAGCTCTCTCTTAAGCAATGTAAATACAAAGCATCAGAAGTGCAAATAACTTTAGATATATTGAAATTGAAACCGATATTACGGGTAATTGACCTGAAACGTAGTTCATCTGCTGTGGATTTTTCTTTAGCAAATAAATAAGTGCAAACTTCTTCAATGTTCTTAAAATGCATCGGAGTTTCGGAGTTATTTGAAAAAGTTGAGAGAGCATCCTGAACGAATACTTCGGATGCAGCGTTTATACATTGCTTCTTAGTTGTAAATCGGCTTGTCGTGTCGCAACCTGTTAGAGCATATAACGCGGGTAAAATATTACAAATTTTTTCGCCAAGTGATTCAGCTGCTAAATGACAGCTTAAAAGATTTCCTTTTTTACTCGATCCTTCAAACCAGATACCTCCACATCCAATGTTCGACAGTCTATGCCAAAAGTGAATGCTAAGCACGAAAACATCAGTATCCGAACTATTTATAATTACTTGTTCAATCCCTCCACGAACAGCGTGAAAAATATGGCTGAACATTCTACAATCTGCTTCTAGGTGATTAGAATTCAAGTCTAGCACTTCAGATAAACTATTACTTTGGAGCTTTTAGCATTTCGTGGGGTCTTCATATCCACCGGCAATGAACTTTCAGCATTGATGTTTAAAAAAGTTGGAGCATACATGCAAAGAAATTGAACAAGCTGCAGTTTATTTTGAGGACAAGAAAAAAAATCTTTGCAGTCGGCCGGGATTTCGGTTGAAGGACTTGATATAACAATTTGCTTCGGTTTCGTTCCTTTCGATCGTAATTGCGACTCAACGTACTTAATAGAAACGTCATCGTATCTGTCGAAGATGACGTCAATTCTTTTGACAAAATGTTGGTATGAAAGATTCTGTATACGTTCGAAAAATGCGGTGGCAAAATCTCCGAAAGTATTACATTTTTGAAATTGAATTTTATGCACTAGTGACACTCCATCGAAAATACAAACTTTCGAATGATCAAATTTAACTATTTGCTGGAAAGTGTTGTTTTCACATGCATGTACTTTTTGAATTTCGATTACTAATGCTGATTTTGTACTTTTCCTGTAGAACCCTTCGTGGTCAAAAAGATATGTAGGGTAATCAAGTATTTCATGCGATAAAAACTCTCTAAGATCAAGTTCACGTTGTGATGCCACCATAAATGATTGTTGAAATGTAGTATTATTGGTTACGAGTTCCACTTTTTTATCACTACCTGTAGATTGCTTTTCTTTGGTGGGCTTGTAATTGAAATTATAAAATGGTTTATTGCGAGTCGTTAATTGGAACGTCCGGTATTAACCTTTCCGGAAAAAATTGGCGCGGAGCTGCGAAGTTATTAACAGCCTAGATTTGCCGAAAGATACTGCTCGTCTCGCCATTGCGACCGATGGCGGGATTAACTTTAAAGAGTCTAGCCGGGTAAGCTTTTGAAAAACGCCCATAAAGGAAATAACATGAAATAGGTACCAAAACACTCTCTCGGACGTGAAAAAATTTAAGCAATTTTACTATTCCAAAAAGTCAAGAAGGAGCTGAGATTGTTCGAGAAATTTAGTTGAACATTAAAAATTTCTTGCTGCTCACGTAATGGACCAAAAAATTGGAAAAAATTCTGGAACATAGGGATCCTTAAAGGGAACTCAGACAAAAATATTGTCGCATTTGGCGCGAAATTCAAATTTTAAAAAATAAACAATTTTAAAAAGTGCTTTTTCCACCACTGCTTGAAAAGGTGCTCATATTTTTTTATAAACGCGTCTTCGCATCATTATTATTCTCAAATTTTTTCAGATTTTTTGATTTGGTGGCACGTGCTAAAAAAAATACAAACAAATCTTATGGGAACTGGGTCCCGGTGGATTTGACTGGGCTTCACCTATGTTGTAGATCTTGATGTTCTGATCAAAAGTTATCATTGCCACAACAACGGAAATCAGGTTTTCTCTGAATTTTGCTAAAAATCACGTATTTTGTAGTTGATGAGCTACCGATTCAGATATCACCCGGTCATACAAAAAATAAGCAGTTCTGGGGGGGGGGGGGGAGGAAACTTTAAAATTACCGCTTTTTATTCGAAACCATACGCTCTTTTTCAGCCAATTCAAGCACGCATTCAAGATCATGTGCGATCTTGTGAGCACGTGTTTGCCTCCGTATATTTATGCGCGAGTGTGTGGGTGTTAAAATATTTTGTCGTATTTGGCGCGAAATTCAAATTTTTTAAAAATAAACAATTTTAAAAAGTGCTCTTTTCACCACTTCTTGAAAAGGTGCTACCATAATTTTTGTTTATTAACGCGTCTTCACATCATTATTATTTTCAATTTTTTTCAGATTTTTTGATTTGGTGGCACGTGCCAAAAAAAAATACAAACAAACCTTATGGGAACTGGGTCCCTGTGGATTTGGCTGGGCTTCACATATGTTGTAGATCTTGATGTTCGGATCAGAAGTTATCATTGCCGCAACAACAGAAAATAGGCAGTTTTTGAGTTATGAGACCTTAAAGTTCATACTTTTTGCTTTCCGTCATACGGTCTATTGGATCGAAATTGTCATGTAAAATCAGATTTTCTGTAAATTTTACTAAAAATCACGTATTTTGTAGTTGGTGAGTTACCGATTCAGGTATCACCCGGTCAGACAAAAAATAAGCAGTTCTGGGGGGGAGACTTTAAAGTTACCGCTTTTTACTCGAAACCATACGCTCTTTTTCAGCCAATTCAAGCACGCATTCAAGATCATGTGCGATCTTGTGAGCACGTGTTTGCCTCCGTATACTTATGCGCGAGTGTGTGCGTGCGTGTGTATAGATTAAAATTGTTTAATGTTTGATTTGTCCACTTTTTTCTAATTTTGTCCATGTATCTGCATTGTTTTAGAGAGAGGGCACAAATCTTATATGGTTCAGTACTGAAATCCTCGCGTACTTCACATATATTGTAGTTTATGACCTGCTGATCAAAAGTTACATTTTTTGAGTGTATAGCAATGGTAACTTTTGATCAAGAGGTCATAAACTACAATATATGTGAAGTACGCGATGATTTCAGTACTGAACCAGTTTCCATAAGATTTGTGCCCTAAAACAATGTAGATACACGGACAAAATTAGAAAAAAGTGGAAAAATCAGACATTAAACAATTTTAATCACTCGCGCATTGGCTGAAAAAGAGCGTATGGTTTCGAGTAAAAAGCGGTAACTTTAAAGTCTCCCCCCCCCCCCCAGAACTGCTTATTTTTTATCTGACCGGGTGATACCTGAATCGGTAGCTCACCAACTACAAAATACGTGATTTTTAGCAAAATTCACAGAAGACGTGATTTTACATTATTATTTCGATCCAATAGACCGTATGACGGAAAGCAAAAAGTATGGACTTTAAGGTCTCAAAACTCAAAAACTGCCCACTTTCCGTTGTTGCGGCAATGATAACTTTTGATCAGAACATCAAGATCTGCAACATATGTGAAGCCTAGCTAAATCCACCGGGACCCAATTCCCATAAGGTTCGTTTGTATTTTTTTTTGGTATGTGCCACCAAATCAAAAAATCTGAAAAAATTTGAGAATAATAATGATGCGAAGACGCGTTTATAAAAAAAATATGGTAGCACCTTTTCAAGAAGTGGTGGAGAGCACTTTTAAAATTGTTTATTTTTTTAAATTTGAATTTCGCGCCAAATACGACACAATATTTTTTTCTGAGTTCCCTTTAAGGATCCCTATGTTCCAGAATTTTTTCCAATTTTTTGGTCCATTACGTGAGCAGCAAGAAATGTTTAATATTCAACTACATTTCTCGAAAAATCTCAGCTCCTTCTTGACTTTTTGGAATAGTAAAATTGCTAAATTTTTTTCACGTCCAAGAGAGTGTTTTCGTGCGTATTTCGTATTATTTCCTTTATGGGCGTTTTTCAAGTGCTTATCCGGCTAGACCCTTTTAATTAGCGCTTCACTTAGATCTTAGGATGCTCTCTCGACTTTTGCAAATAAGTTCGAAACTCCAATGCATTTTAAGAACATTGAAGAAGTTTGCACTCATTTATTTGCCAAAGAAAAATTCACAGCAGATGAACTACGTTTCAAATTAATTACCCGTAATATCGGTTTCAATTTCAATATATCTAAAGTTATTTGCACTTCTGATGCTTTGTATTTACATTGCCTAAGAGCTGCAGCCCAAACATATTTGTGGAAAAATTCCTCACAACCAATGTGTGAGCCTCTGAACTTTCTCCAACTTGGCTATGAAAGACGAGATGGACAGCTCCACCCGGTGCAAATGACAAAACCGCCTTTGCCAAATTTTTTAATCAGACCTTGCAAATGTAATGCTGATTGCAGAACAATGTCCTGTAATTGTAAAAAAAGCAACGTTAATTGTATCTCTCTTTGCAAATGCATCCACAACCATTGTCAAAACTTACCTACGTAATTGCACAATTTTGTTAGTTTTCGATAATAATAATTAATTATATAAACCACTTATTTCTTTTTCATTAATAAATAAATTTGTATTGTATTATTTGCGAAAACACTGCTGTATTTGGAAGTGCCTACGTATTGCACGTGGAATGAGAGTAGAAAACAATTTGAACGACGCAAACGAGGAGAGCGAGTCGACGAACAATCTGGCATATTCGAAGAAACTACGATAGGCAGACTGTATACCGTGTATCCAAATCAAAATGAATGCTTCTTTCTTCGCATGCTGTTGATAAATGTGCCTGGTCCAACGTATTTCCAGCAATTGAGAATTGTCAATGGCGTTACAAGACACACATGCCATTTTCCGCAGAGCATGTCAAGCTCTGAATTTATTGGAGAACGACCGGCACAGGGATGTATGCATTAATGACGCGTGCCACACGTCACATCTAAATAAAATTCGTGCATTTTGTTTGCAACCATATTAATCGCCTGCTTTCCTTCATATCCAACAGAGTTATGGGAGAACTATAAATCGTACATGTGTGTGGCTGAAGATATTTTCCGTCGAATACGCCAGGAAAATTCATATATGAACATGGATTTCACAGCAGAAATCTACAACGAAGCGCGTTGATAATGATTGAAGATTTGTGCTTACAAATTGCGAACAAAGTTCTCAATCAATTGGGAATGCCATCACCGAATCGATCTGCTGTTGCTTCGTTCGATATAGAATTGCGTCGCGAACAAAATTACAACATAAGTGATCTTTTGTCGTATGTGGAATCAAATATTCCTAAGCTAACTCTTGAGCAAAAAGGCATTTACAATCAAATAATGCAAACTGTTAATAACGGGGTTGAAGAAATCTTCTTCTTAGATGCGCCAGGTGGAACTGGTAAAACGATCCTAATTAGATTGATTCTGGCAGCAATTCGACCCCAAAATGACAAAACTTTAGCTCTTACATCGTTCGGAATAGCTGCGATATTGCTACATACCAGGTAGAAGAACTGCTCATTCTGCTTTGAAATTGCCATTGAACATGCAACTCATTGAAACTCCCACGTACAACATTTCCAAAGCATCCGGTATGGGAAAAATTTTGCAAAAATACAAGCTTATTGTTTAGGATGAATACACAATGGTGCACAAAAAACCGCTCGAGACTCTTGATCAATCATTGCAAGATTTGCGTGGAAACATCAGACCATTTGGGAACACATTAATATTGCTTGCAGGAGATTTCAGGCAAACATTACCTGTCATTCCTCGATCGACACCATCGGACAAAATAAATGCTTACCTGAAGTACTCTACTTTGTGGCGACACGTAAAGACATTAAAATTAACTACAAATATGCGTGTCCAGCTGCAAAACGATCGATCAGCTGAAATATTCTCACATCCATTGATGGAAATTGGGAATGAAAAGATGCCGGTTGATCTGACCTCACGACGAATTTCATTGCCTCATAATTTCTGCAATTTAGTGACATCAAAAGAAGAATCGGTTGAAATAGTATTTCCCAATATTCAAACCAATTATAAGAATCACGATTGGCTGAGTGAACGAACTATTCTTGCGGCCAAGAACAAAGATAGCTACGCACGTAACAATATTATTCAGTTTAACATTCAAAGCGAGGCAGTCACATACAAGTCCATCGACACTGTTGTGGAAGCAGATGAAGTGATTAATTGAAGAGTGAAATATGCAAAAGGGTCTAAGTATCATTTTTCCTGAAATGGAGATTATTGCTTTTATGGAATCTAAGTGCCACGTGAAACTTGCAGCACAAATATTTTTACGTCAGGAAAAATGGCACTTAGACCCTTTTGCATATTTCACGATTCAATTACCCAACAGAACTTTTGAATTCATTCGATCTGCCAGGGATGCCACCGCATGTCCTGCAACTGAAAATCGGCATACCTTGTTGCGAAATATCAACCAGCCAAAGCTTTGCAGCGGCATGCGGCTTGCAGTAAAAAAATTAATGAGCAACATCGTAGAAGCAACAATCTTGACAGGACCTTTCAAAGGTGAAGATGTCCTCATTCCTCGCATTCCTATGATTCTAACGGATATGCCATTTCAATTGAAGTAATTGCAATTCCCAATTCGATTGGCGTTTGCAATCACCATCAACAATGCCCAGGGCCAATCTTTAGAATTGTGCGGTTTAGATCTAAACACGAATTGCTTCCCACATGGGGACAATTATATAATATACTACGTGTTCTAGGGTTGGCAAACCAGACAATCTCTATATCTGCATAAACAATAGAACGACAAAAAATATTGTATACCCACAAGCATTGTGAAATAAAACATATTAAATACGTACGCTTTCTCTTTTCTTTCTTTTCCATTTAACTAGACTGAGCCACTCATGCCTGGCAGGGTACAGCTAGTACTTATGTATATTATACTCGTATATTACATGTAATAAATTGTATTCTCGTTAGTGATAAGTAATTGTAAATAAATACTATTATTTCTGTAGTTATTATTTCTATTCAAACTGTTAAGGTATTATTAAAGACTATTAACATAAAAATTCTAATTAATAGGTATACAACTTTACTTCCGCTGTTTTCTGCTATCCATTACGTTAGGAAAACGGCGGAAGCAAAGTTTTGCACTTAATAAACTATAATAACATATTTGAATTTATGTTCGTATTGCATAAGTGGGATGCAAACAAATTGGGACAAACGATATATTTTTAAAAAGGACATGAATTTGTTGATATAGCAAAAAAAATTGGTTTTATTTTCATTAATTTTTTTCTACTTGTTGCACCATACCAATCATCTTGTAAAAATTATGTGTCATTGTTTAATCACACACATGCTTGAATCTATATTTTAAAAAACGGCGGAGGTGTTTTTTTTAATATGCAAAAAAAATTATCGAAAAATTCAAACTGTTGTTTTACCTACTTTATTTATGGGCGAAACAATCCAATACTTTTTTATAATATAGCTACATGACGGTGCATAACATATAAAAAAAAATTCGTTTTTTGACTTTTTGGCGATAACTTTTGATTAAATCAACATTTTGATTTAAAAATTGACTGAGAGCTTACTTATATATAAACTTGAACTTACAAAATATACCTGAATGGGAAAATAATTAAAGCGGGGCCAGTTTTCATATGGTTATTTATACCCTTTGGCTCAATATATCCCTACCAAAAAAAAAAAATTATCACGAGCGAAAATTTGTCATATTAAAGGTTATCTTTTATAAATGTGGCTTATTTTCTTCATATAGGATCCCGATTGATAGTATTTATTAGTCTAAAAATAATCATACTGGGTGTTCCGCTCAGAATATTCATGGCGGGTGTGACTTAATTTGCCCATACTTGTCCCGTCAATCTATCATTGATCGGCGGAACAAGTATAGACAAATTAAGCTACACCCGCCATGACTATCCTGAGCGGAACACCCCGTATTTCTATTTGAATAATACAAATTGGTATAAATGCATTTTTAATTCGTCTAAATACAGTATTTCATGAAAGATTCATGTCAAAATACAGGGCTGGCCAAAAGTCAGGCAACGCTCTCCAAGCTACGCATGCGTCACTTCTGTTCCATTTTCGTGTGTGTGGTTTGTTGTAATACGAAGAGCGAGCGGCAATATAGCACAGAAGTGATAGTGAAGACGTCCGGTCTTATTTGTGTTTCTATGGCAATAGTGGAAGGGGAAGGGGAGCTGTTTTTTCTTCCCGTGCAAATCGGTTGTCTGACTTTTAGCCACCCCTGTATAATGTATCATTTCTCTGGTCGCTGAGTGTGTTTAATTTAATCCAAGATGGACGTTTTCGAAGAAGAAGTTGAGCGAACTGACCTTTTCCTCGGAAGCGATATTAAGACAGCGACGATGCTGATCTTGGGGAACTCCGAAAGCTTCTTGGGCATATCTGTACAGGTCTTCTTTATAATGAGCGTATTGTCCAGTACTCGCTCCGACTGTGTTTGCGATGGTATAAAGGACCTCTATATATAGCTGCTCCATCTGAAATTACACGGTTTGCAATGAGACTAAATTATACGGGTCGACAAATGAGTCCCGTACCTCGTATTTTGGACTTAGGTAACTCCGAGGGATTTGACGCGTTGAGTCTAACTTCCTAACTGAAATTTGTTCGTCGCATTTGGGTTTTGGAATAATCAAACTCGAATATGTGAAAGGCAATCATTTTTTATATGTATTCTATGTAAATATTATTGATTTAATATGCGACATGGCACAAAAAACAAGCTAACAGGGAAGAGTTGCCAAATTTCGATATGCGCCTGAGTTGGACCACCCCTATATGAGGGGATGAGAAACCAAGAGGTCTAAGTAGAAAAACAAGCTTTCCGAGATAATCCACATTAAAGTATTTTCGTTCTTTAAAAATACCTGCAATTCCTTTGCCTCAAGTGTATAAGCTGTATGAATAATTCAGAAAAACTTGTTTTTCTACTTACAATTAGACCCCTTGGCTTCCCATCCCCTCATATCTAGATCAGTAGAGATATCTTTCGTTGTTTGTGATTAGTTGTAGCATACTATTAAATTTGGAGATAGATGGTGCACCTTCTTCGTTAGTGCTAATAGCCGTTATTTTTAGCTGATAGGGCAATAACAATTCTCACTACTGGACAGTTGAAAAGCTCATCGATAAATCAAAGCTTTGCTACCAGTTCTGATGTAAATAACCACATGTCTTATTGCGTATTTAGAAAGCACATTTATGTAGATATAAAATGACATGATTGTTCTACAAATTCGCGCTGTAATCGAGGTTTGATAATATGTGTTCAGTAATTCGATGAAGTTTCCTAGATCGAACTACATTCAGTTGTCTAAATTGAATACAGGTTCAGCCAAAGCGACTATACAGGGTGATTCAGAAATAAGTGGCACAAATTTAATATGTCATAAATCTTGTCGAAATATGAAAAAAAATTAAATTAAATTTTTTCTACGCCTCACCGTTTAGAATACCGTGAAAGGCCCACTTACTGAACACTTGAGGAGGAAAAAATGTTGAAAGTACTGTCATAATAAATTTTTCAGTTGAATTTCAATTCTGATTAACACATCAGTTAATTTAATGTTCAATCTGTTATATGAAATAATTGATATTGAACTTTAATAAGAAAAATATAATTAATCAATTAAAAAAATATATATTCCCTTACAGTAGTTTCTGAACACTTCAAAATGTATTGTAGTAGAAACTGAACACCAGTGTAGTAGTTCCTGAACAGTTGAATCTCTGGAGAAAAAATTTGTATTTTATGCAATTAGGAAGAATAATTAGTAAACAAACATTTATTTACTTCCAAAATATAACCCTTTTAATGGAGTAACATGAATATGAATAATCAATTACTTAATCACTCTTCTAGTTCACGCTTTTTTAGTGTGTGTGTGTGTCAATGGTACTTTTTCTTTACTTGCAGTCATTGCTCTAGTCCCATTTTCTTCACTCATCACAAACAAACCAATATCTAATAATTCTTTTCAATTTTTTTTTGAAACACTTCCCAATGAAATTACAAACTTAACTTCGGTAGGAGCTTTTTGCAACTGGGCTTCTGTATACTTTTCCACGTGTGATTTTTTAATTTTACCCCTAGGAGAAATAAATGTGTGAAAATAGGAAAATGGATTAAAAAAAGACATTTCAGAAGCCTCAAAGTATAACTGTAAAGAGATTTGGATAAAATATGAGGTTAGCTTTACCGAAGAAAATGTGTTCACAAAATGCAACATAACCTCACTAGCGTGGCCCATTAACTGAAATGGAATTTCCTCTGTTGAATCCATTGTTTCTTCACTTTTAATTAATTTCCATCGAGGCTGTAATCAATTACGTACACGCACATGTATCTTAAAGTAGAATTAATACTTATACATGATTAAAATTATGCTATTAGAAGCACTGACAATTTTTCACGCCATGAGCGATCGGGTGGTGGAATCTCACTCATAACCGTCGAAAGTGTGAGTCCGCCATTTTAAATCATTTAATTTTAAGTATTTTTATATTTCGAAGATTGGCAATGCGGGGGGATAGAAAGAAGAATAAACACAGATTAAGAACAAAATATTTCCCTAAATATTTAGGAACTTTTCAATTTGAAAAATGAGATACTATGAAAGTGTTCAGTAACTCCTGACTGTTCAGTAAGTGGGCCTTCCACGGTATACAGGGTGTTAATGGAAGGCATTTTAAACATTTATTGTAGTTTTATAAAATGTATTATTAGTTGTGTTAAAAAAAGTTGTTCCTTTAAAATTTCGTTATATATTTTTAATAAAAATTGAGTTCTCTTATGATTTTGTTATTTTATTTAACACCTCTAAGTCTGAGACAAATTTCACAGGCATTTTAGTATTCCACGAACGAGTAAACTGCAAATATCTTGAAAACGAATGGACTTATCGAAATAAAACAAGTGTACGTTTTTGGTGTTAAAAGGTTTTAAGAAGAAATTTATTTCGTCAAGTGACATACAGTGTAGCACAAAAAAGTTGAGACATTTCTAATAACATTAAGGCTTGTATGTGGCGCCCTCTACAACATTCAACAAAAAGATCATCAAATTTCGATTCCTTGTCCCAGGGAACCACTGTATACCAAATTTCGTAAAATTATTTTGCGCCCATCAAGATATTAGTGAAAAACTTTTTAAAACATTCAATTTTAACACCCTGTATATTGTAAACGGTGAGGCGTTGAAAAAAATTTCATTTAACTTTTTTTCATATTTCGACAAGATCTGACATATTAAATTTGTGCCACTTATTTCTGAATCACCCTGTATAATAAAACGAAATTAAATTCTACATATTTTCATTGTTTAACTATTTCATCGAATAAACTGTTATAAATAGCTGAAATTATTATTTTGTTAATATTTCCATTTTCTATAAAAATACTTTTAAGTCATAAAGTTTCTATGGTTTTCCTTTAATTTATAAAAAGGGATATCTAGTCCTTTGCGGAACCTCTTTTTTCTCAATTCAGCCCACAGTTCAATGTAAGAATCGGCCGATCTATTCTAGGCAACCAGTTTCCTTGATTGAAACGAATATATTTTAAATTTATATATATAATAAATATAATATATATTTTTTATTTTTATATATTTTTTATTTTTATAGTTTGTCTACCTTGTACGATGTTTTTTATTGGAAAACTAGAATGCATCCATTAAAAGCATACAGAATAACTTATTATTTCGGCATGTTGTAACTTTTCCAAGGTATTCCATTTTGGACATTTATTGGAAAATATCCTAAGTGGTCCAAATTTAACGATCCTCCCTTTTTCAGAATTTGTTCTAAAAAAGAATGAATAAAAGATCGGTACATTTGCATGGTACCTTCTTTACCCAGGAATGCTACCCGGAGTACACCTGCACCTCAGAGAAGGAATAATTTCTACCTCTTCACACGTTAGCCCTTTCGGTCACTGTGTCGTCAATTGACGACATAAGAATCTTAACTCCCATTATGCGGAACTGATTGCGTTTTGCCACATAAACACGATGTAGTCAACTGATGACATCCCATTTGAAGTGCGTTAGTCACATTTAGCGAAAGATCAATTTTTCAAGTGAAGAGTTATAGCACCACCAGTGGATCCAAAACCACTAATCAAATATTTTTTCACCTGATCAAAACAATTTCGTAACAGAAAGGGTTAAATAGCGCCACAGATTTGCCATCGCAGTAATTTCATATGATTAGTAGTCAGTCTTGATTACGCATTGGGGTTGCGTATATCTCTATTTACTAAAGCGCTGTGATGCTACGTACGTAACGAAATCTTTGAGGCCGTGTACGTAACGCTTTACGTAAGAATTCCGGAATTCTGAAAAAATCAATCTATCAAGTTGACCGCGCTGATTACGAATCTGACATTGACATTTTTTGGAAATGACTTTAGAAGCTGGATTCTGTTTTTTAATGTTTCAAATGCATATGGATTTCGATCGGTTTTCGCATTCATAGCGAAATTCTTTAGGGACATATACGTAACGCTTTTTCGAAGAATTTCTGAATTCTGATAAAATCAATATAGCAAATCGTCCACGGGATACAACGTGGTAACTCTGATTTTCCGCAATTCTGACGTTTAATTTTTGTTAGAGAATTTTTAATTTAGCGTAGATAGGATTGAAAAATGGTACTAGGGGATCTTTGACCGCGATGATTACGAATATGACATTGACGTTTTTTGAAAATGACTTCAGAAGCCGGATTCTGTTTTTTAATGTTTAAAATGTACATGGATTTTGATCGGTTTTCGCGTAAATGTCAGTTTCCATTTGCGCTGACTTCGAATCTGACGTTAAAAATTTCGAGTGGGTTTTTCGAGTGAAATTAGAATTTAAAGCAGGGAATTTTAAAATGAAATATCAGAATCAGAGGGTTTTAATTTTATTTCTTAAAATTTTATATGTCAGATTTTTGGATAGATAATAATAATTAACTCTACCAAGTTTTGAACTTATAGTATCGCGCTCAGCGCTGTTTCACTTGCCAGATCGGACGGCGTATCGTGGTTCCAATTTTAAAAAGTAGTTAAAAAGCGGTTTTCGCATTCATAGCGAAATGCTACCTCCACGTGGTGCAGCCTGGAAACTGCTTATGATAAATGAAAATAAGAATAAGCAGTCTACACGCATTTTGAATACTTTCGATTCCTTAGCCGTAATTGACAAATACAAGGCCACGAATCGCGGCCTCCGGCCGCGGCGCCTCACTAGTAGCCTATATTATTAGGTCATATCAGCACGTCATGTTTGATGATATTATATTATTAGGTCTATGACGTGGAGAATCACTCTGCGTCACAAAAAGGGGGCAATCAGCCCTTTCGAACGAACGCGCGATCGCGACGTCGATAAGGACGAGACGCATCCGTATCGATAGGCGTTGAGAGTCCGGACCGATCGCCGAGGGCTACCGGAGAGCCACCTCGGAGGACCGCGAGATGCCCACGTGGTGGCTTTGTCCGAAAGGCCGGCAGTCGTCGTAGGAGACTTGTTGCGAGAGCGTGGAACGAAGCAGAATTTGGTACGAGTGGCCGAGAGAGTCGAGGGAATTAGAATTAGAATTAGAATCGTTTATTGCAGCTAGGACCAGTAGGTCCTGTAGGCAACCCGTTTCCGGGGGAAAAACCCGATGTTATGTGAGAGCACCACAACCCGGCGCCTCTATCGTAACAAACATCTTACAAAATGAAGAAACTTAAACCAGATAACGCTTAAAACTACATTACAAAATAAACAGTCTTCGCTGAAACTACAAAATGACTTAATAGAAAATCTTCCTCGCTTAAAGTACTAAAAAGGATAACAAAAATAAGTTTGCAGAAAATCAAAATCAAAAATAGAAATAAAGTTAAACTTAACAAAGAGTTTCTCCTGCAGGCTACAACGCCACTGGCACCAAGCGCCTACCACTCGCCGGTATCTTCCATAACACCGTTCTGAACACGCTCCTCGAGGCATCAAGCACCTCAACTGGCAGAGCATTCCAGCCCGCTGCCGCCGCCGTGCTGAACGCTTTCCTCCTAACCTCCGTCCTAAAACGAGCGATTTTCTACACCTCCCACCCTCTCGCGTAACCATACCCCGCATCTCGGCCCACTCAAAAAGCACCCGTAGGTACCAAGGCCTCCCCTCTGCCAATACTGAGTGAACCTGACACATTAAGCTCAGCTCTCTCCTCTCCCCCACCCTCAACCACCCCAACCGGCGATAGTAGGGAGAAATGTGGCTGAACCTGTCCACATCAAAAATGAACCTCACACACGAGTTGAACGCGACTTCAATAATATTGTTGCCCTCCTTCGAAATCCCGAAGAGAAGCACGCTACAGTAGTCGCCAACAGGAATGACCAGAGCCCTAACAAGCGCAATTCTCGCTGAGCTTGGCAGCAAGCTCTGACACACCTTCAGCCGATACAGGGACGCGTTGATCACCTTCGCTACCGCTATCACCTGCTCCCGCCACTGAAAATTATCCGTGAGAATAACACCGAGGACCTTGACTGAGCGCTCAAACGGCACCACTACGCTCCCGTTCACGAGCTCCGGCAAATCTTCCTTTTCGAGCCTTCTAACGCTAGATCCGCCCCCAAACAAAATCGCGTGTGTTCTCGCTATTCAGCAACAGACCGTTCGTCGCCGCCCAGATACGTATTAAGAGAATATCGCGGTTCAACCGAATACCCATCTCCTCAATATTTACAGGAGTCTCCTTACAAAAGATTTGCAGATCATCTGCGTATAAATTATAGCTACAACTCGAAAGCGCATACTTCAGGTCCGACATGTAAAGGGAGAAAAGCAGCGGTCCCAACACTGAGTCCTGCGGACCTCCTGCGGAGTTCTCAATAAACTGCGAGCGCGTGACTCCCTCTCCTAATACAGCCTGCGTGTGCCCGCTCAGATACGATCGAAACCATGCGACCGCAGAATCCGACAGCCGCAGATTAGCTAGTTTGAGGAGCAGAATGTCGTGCTACACCCGACCAAATGCCTTTGAAAAGTCAAAGAGCACCATCCCGGTCAGCTGCCGATTATCTATTCTCTCACTGACATACTCCCCGATTCTGAGTAAGGCCGTCTGCGTACTATAATTTTTCCTGTACGCCGATTGATAAGGATCCAGTGCATCTTCCCCCTCCAGAAACGTACACAGTTGATCCGCCATAATCTTCTCCACAATCTTCGACAATAAATATAATAACGAAATTGGTCTATAGTCCGAAGAACTCATAGGCGATTTCTTTTCCGGAATCGGCCTAATCAGTGCCTCCTTCCACACCTCCAGGAACGACGACGACTGCAGCGAGAAATTAATCAGATGGAGTAGCAGTTGAAAAATGACTGGAAGCGCAATGTTTATTAGTTTCATGGAAATGCCGTCCTCCCCGGGGGAACAACACGATGCCGCTAATATCGCCTTAGACAGCTCCTTCTCCGTAACAAGAGAGAAAAAGAATTGCGAACTATCAAACTCTCGAGGTCGAACAGCCGCCACCCGGTTGCGAACCGGGGAGCTGGCCGCAGCGAAGAAGTCGTTTAACTCTTCAACCGATACCGCGAGCTCTTGCTCTTCCCTTCTGCACTTTAGCAACCCAAGCTGCCTCAATCTTTGCCACGCCGCTTTTGGATCCTTTACCTGCGAAAGCGCTTCGCCGTAGAATTTCCTCTTCGCATCCCTAACCATTCTTTTCGCCCGATTTCGAAGCACTTTGAATTTCCTAAACACTTCGGTATCTCCTCTCACCTCACATTCCATCGCCGCACCATCCGGTTCCCTCCTCACCACACTACAACTCGCCCTGTACGCTCTACGCGCCTTGTCTCGCTCTGCCATTGCTCCTTCAATCTCATTCGTAATCCACGCTGTAGTAGGTTGCGATGACCTTTTAAACCGACACAGAGGGGCGTGGACGTCAAAGCACTCTACCAGCGCACCATTTAAAAATTCCACCTTGACGTCTACCGATTCCGACGAATAGAATTCCCGCCAGTTATAACTGCTGAGGTCAAGTAAAAACGCGGTCTCATCAAACCGTCGAAAATCTCTCGCAACCCTCTCCTCTGGGCAGCCACCCTTTACCTCAAGGTTATACGTTATTCTAATACAGTCATGTCTCGAGAACGCCGTGGGCTCCTGCTCGACAGCGACAAAATTATCCTCGCTGTCAATGATGCATAGATCGATTAGTGATCCGCAATCTGCTTCCCTCCCTCGGAACGTCGGGTGGGACGGTACCAGAAATAGGTCGTTAATCTCCACAAACTGCCGAATTACTTCGCTGTCGTGGCACCTCCTAAGTATGTTCGAGTTGAAATCACCGATTATCACTAATCTACTATAATGCGGATAGATCTCAACAATCGTCTCGAAGAATTGACTAATTCCCCCGACCTTCGAAGGACGATAAATTACGCCGAGCAATATCTTGTCACTGTCCCGCACGCAGATTTCTAAAATTAAAAAATCTATAGAGTTCTTGTTGCCGTCCGCCGACGAAGCAACCGCACGCACCCTGATGGATTTGTCAACGTAAACCACGACGCTACCCCCTACACCCTTTGCTCGATCCCTTCGGAACATGTTGTAGCCCGGTAGAGTGTACATTGAATCATAAATCTCCGCACTTACAAGGGGACCCTTCGAAAGTCGGAGCACCGATTGTAATGAATTTTTTTTATAAATAAAGGGAAGTCCCCTGAGTAACGCTCATACTTTACTTTTGTCCAATGCGCCTTTGTTTATTAAAAAAAAAAGAAATTGTTTTGACGCGTAAAGTGTGTACTGTAATGTAATACCCGGTATCCAAGATAACGGCGTGGCGCAGTCGGCTAAGGCATAGACTTACCACGCGGGCGTCCCGCGTTCGATTCTCGTGCATGCACTATCTTTTTTTTTTGCCAATTTCGAACTTTTTCACTTTTTTTATTATTCAAACTATTGCTACTAATCTTTAGAAGTAAAATAAATCTAGGTAAGGCGAAAAAACAAAATTTAAACACGTTCAATTACAAAAAGCATTTTCATTTATTCGTAACAAGTGAAATTTTAAATTTAATTGGTATACTTACCGCTAATTCCATCGGACGATTCCGATGGTGATTTAATGTGAAGCATAGAAATTGTCACCAAAACTTCACTAATTTGCCTTCGAATGATTAGTAACAATCGTTCAAAATATAGTTTTAAATGCAAAAAAAAATTTTATTCACGTTACCTAGATTTATTTTACTTCTAAAGATTAGTAGCAATAGTTTGAATAATAAAAAAAGTGAAAAAGTTCGAAATTGGCAAAAAAAAAAAGATAGTACGTGCACGGAAATCGAACGCGGGACGCCCGCGTGGTAAGTCTATGCCTTAGCCGACTGCGCCACGCCGTTATCTTGGATACCAAGTATTACATTACAGTACACACTTTACGCATCAAAACAATTTCTTTTTTTTTAAATAAACAAAGGCGCATTGGACAAAAGTAAAGTATGAGCGTTACTCAGGGGACTTCCCTTTATTTATAAAAAAAAATTCATTACAATCGGTGCTCCGACTTTCGAAGGGTCCCCTTGTTAGCCACGATTCAGCGATGCAGATAATGTCCGCCGGCTTGACCTTAAAGAGGCGCTTGAAATCTTCGTAGTGCGTGCCCGCCTTCAGATCTTGACAATTGACCTGTGCAAACGTCAATAGTCTCCTAACGTTGGCTCTCGCACTCGCCATTATGTGTAGTTGATCAGCCTCGCAAATTCATCAACTCGCCGTTTCAAAATAATACACTTCCTACTATCCGTCGCCGCGTGCCTGTCGTCGTGTCCCGCCACTTTGCAGTTCGCGGAACAGAGATTGGAACCCTCTTGTTTGGACAGTCTCGCATTTCGTGCGCCCTCGCACAGAGCCCACATCGGGCCTCGTTCTTGCACCCGCTCGCAATGTGGTCGAACCCCATGCACCGGTAGCATTGCCTCACCCTCACGTGGTCCTCAACCGGACACGAGTTCCACGGAATAAAAACTCCCGCGCGCCAGTATTCTGCGATTGCCGAGACCTCGATTATAATGCTCCGCGAACTCCGATCGCCTAGCGGAAGCTCACGTACGATTGACACCTGCTGACCCTCGCACCCCTGGAGATTCATGTCGACTACCGCTTTCTCAAAATCCGCCGTCGAAATCTCCTTCGGTACATACCGCACGAGTAACCTCGGACGCAGCTCGTCATCCGTCTTTACCTCGAGGCCTGCCTCTCTTAGTGCCTTAGACGCTTTTAACTTATCAATGTTTGCCGATTCTACTTCTAATCGCACCGATTTCTCCTTCGCCCACCTGAAATTGAGGACCTTCAGCTCGGCCTCCCTGGAATCAATAGCCTTAATCACTGCATTTTTTGTTGCCTCGGAGTCAGTAAACACATCTGAGTCCGCATCAATCGGTCCGAAGTAAACATTACGATTTTTTACAATCGATAACGTTCTGCCTCCCGCTACACGTATCCTATTAACCGCCTTCGACGGTCCCGCAGCCGCAGTCTCCGCAAAAGTGCGCTTTGGTTTTTCCCCGCGAGGTTGCTCACGCATTGGCTCTGCCGCCACGTTTCCCTTGCTTGCTCCCCACAACTCCGATTTGACCGTCGCCTTCACCACCTTCATAATACTTGCCGACGACTTCAAAACAGCCACGACCTGCAGGTACGCTAACGCTATCGCATTGAAGGAGTCAACATGCTCTTGAAGAAGTTCCATGGTCACCTGCCGCCTTTCCATGCTGTTCTTCGAAGAAAACAACTCTCCAGTAAGAGTCCCCGTCGCACTTTTTAACGTCTTTTTCAAATTCGCGATATCCTCCGAGTACGGTGGGGAGTAGCCCTCCCCCTCTCCGCACGGAGGTTCCAAGTCACTCACTGCCACCGCAGGTATAATAGTACCCGGAGAAATCCCTCTTCTACGATGACTCACCGATGAGAACTGCGACTCATCGTCCGCGTCGTCGGGCAACAGTTTAGCCCCAGCCTTCTCCATACCGACCGAGTTCCCGGGCAGCGGGAGACTTGCCGGGGCCAAGAGATGACGCTAGCAGTCCTAGTAGCCGAGCGAGCAGCCGCAACGGCACCTCTACATCCCAATATGTCGCCGTGCACCAACGATGACCAGCCGAAAGGAAAAAGCCCAGAAACCACCGCACGCCACCAGCAAACGAATCTCTCGATAGATGCACCGAAAGTTCGGTATTAAGCGCGACTGAATACCCGGAAGAAAAGCGTCCCGAAGACAATGAGCAGCAGTAAAGGTCCAGAAAGCCAGGAGCTCGACAAACACATGACAGGCAACACTCACAGGGTCACACAGGGGAGAGAGAGAGCGAACACCGTTCATCCGAGGAGTCATCCCCGGATGATCAGCCCCGATCCCCAGATGATCCTTCACCAAACTCGGAAGGATCAGAGGAATCGCGTGGGGCCGCCAACTGGACGACCAAGGAGGGCGACGAGGGGATGATGGAAGACCCCGACGCTACCGGCACGCTCCTCCTTTCCCGAACGTTCGACCTCCGACTCGCCATGTGCTTCCGTCGAGCAGGCACGCGCGCTTGCGCCGTCTCCACACACGCCCGCGTTTTGCTCTCGTAGCGTTCATCGTCGATTCGCGCCCGTTCCCGTTTAGCGTTCGTCATCGATTTGTGCCTGTTGCGTATTAGCATTCCTCGATTAGGAATGCCCGGGTTCGTCTCGCGCTCGCCGTCTTAAGGTAGCCACAGACGTACAGTTATTCCTCAAGGCAAAACTGTGCAGTCGAGGCCTTGAGGATTTCCTTTAATGGCGGATGGCCCACACACGGACTGAGGTACACGTCAGTTCGTGACTCGGGATCTGTCGAATGGCGACATGACCTCTGGCGGTGGAAAAACAAACTAGTTTGAGATAGCAGTTTTGGAGGTTACCTATGCATTAGAAGGACACCAATAGAAATGTATTTATATTTATATGTGTATCGTGTGATACGTAATAAGAAAGTATTCAAAACTACGCGCTAAAAGCACGCCATAAGAAAATATATTCGCTCTAGTGGCAAAAGTTGGAGTTAAAAGCGCCAGTGCTGGAGGTTCTACCACACACGCCGAGTTTGGCCTGTTCAGTCAGGTCTGCGCAGTTATTCTCGGTGGTTTTTCGAACAGGATTTTGTGGACTATACAGTCCACCGGCGGCCTCAAGGTCTTCACCACACACGTTGAGGAAAATCTCAAGGCTTGGACTGCGCAGTCCAAACCTTGAGGAATAACTGTACGTCTGTGGCTACCTTTAGAGCGCATGTTTCCGTCTCGTGCTCGCCGTCTTAGAGCGCACGTTTCCGTCTCGCGCTCGTCGTTATAGAGCGCCCGTTTCGTCATCGCGGTTAGCGTGGTGCCTGCGGCACCAAGAGCCGCGCCGAGCTTCGCCCTTCGATCGCAAGCCTCAACGAATAAAGAGTTGCGTTCCTAGTCGCCGATTGTTCTCTTTTTCGCGTTTCCGTCCACGGGTCCCGTCCTTCCGGGTCCCAGCCAACGTCCATCGAACCGCCCCTCTACCAAATGCCGAGGTAGCCGAGCCCGATCGAGATCGGATCGTTTCCGATCTCGCGGATTTCGTTCATCGTAGGAGAGCCCGGTTATCTCTCCACGTGGTGCGGCCGTATCCGCACCTGGCGCCCATCGTTTTCCGTCCCGCGTGTGGCATCGTAGCCACCGTTTAGTGGCGTAGCGGAGGGCATCGCGGGCCCTTAGCGAAACGCTACGTCATAGGTCATGTCAGCACGTCATGTTTGATGATATTCCCATAATATACTTGAAGACATCAATCTTACAGATAATAACTTATTACAGTACTGTGTGATAAATAATTCAATTACCCTCAAGTTAGATGGTCGAAAAAGTAAAGGAAAAAATGATGTGGAGAAATATCCGATGGCGCAAGGTAAATGACTATCATTGTGAAAGGGTATTAAACTAGGTCTTAACTCCATTTTTTTTTAATTTCAGAAAGAATTGCAAGACGAAGATATGAATGGGAAAGGAAATAATGTAACAGATATGAATGAATGTGACGATAAAGAAGAACTTGATAATGAAATCGAAAGCGATTATGTGCCAGATGAAACAGAGAGTAGCAGTTTGCCTGATGCAAGTAACAACGAGGACGAACATTTTATAACAGAGAAATCTATTAAAAGAAAAAGAAAACAGGATACATCGACTTGGAAGAGAAAAATTAATAAGAAGCTGAGAATGGAGGGTAAAAAATATAAATTCACTATAAAAGATGAGCAAGGAAATGAAGTGGAGAGAACTGCTCGCAAATTGGGAGTTGTATGCGACTGTAAATCGCTCGCGAAGTTTTGTAATAAAATAGATGAAGAAGTAAGAAGGAATATATTTGAAAGGTTTTGGAAATTGAACTGGGAGAACAAAAAAAGTTACGTCAGGTTGCTTGTAAATTATGAAGAGAAAAAAATATGTTATACTCAGACTGACTCTAGAAGAAAAGGAACATTATATTAGCATCTTCAAGTGGAAAATGTGAAACTGAAAGTCTGCACAAAATTTTTTCTAAGTACACTAGGACTGAAAGAAAGATCAGTTAGAGGTTGGGTGACGAATGAAACTATCCATGAGATGCCAAATTGTAAAGAAATGAAAAAAAAACAAACCCATGAACAACAAAAGAACAACGAATGAAAAAGCTTGATGATAAAATGTATAAACTCAATCCCAAAATTACCATTGCATTCCTATAGAGAAGACACTAAAAAATTTTACTTGGAGGAATCTCTCAAAAATAAAACAGAGGGCTACAATTTATACAAAAATTACTGTGAGGAACAACAAAGTATACCACTTTCCATCTGTATCTTCATGATGACATTGACTGAAATAAATATTTATATCCATCGCACATCGACCAAAAAAGGATCAATGTGATCTTTATTGTTCTTACAAATTAGGACCAATTTCTGATGAAGAGTATTGGTATCACATAGAAAGGAAAGAACATGTCAGAAGGGAAAGACCAAAGATAAAGAAGCTGCATCACGAGGAGAATGTTATGTATTCACCATGGATGTGCAGGCAGTTAAGCTGTGTCCAATGTAAGCCAGTAAGCTTTATTTCAAAAGCAAATTGCAAGTTCACAATTTTTCTATTTATAATTTACATGATCATAATTGTGTAAATTATTGCTGGAACGAAGCAAAAGGTGAACTTGTATCATCGACATTCACTACTTGCATAATAAAGCACTTAGAAGAATTTTACCTCATAGAGAAAAGAGCGGTGGTGATTTACTCGGATGGATGTGGATATCAAAACAGGAATGTTGTATGTACTAGCAAACGCACTTCTTAATTTTGCAGTAAAACACGAGGTGACCATTTTCCAAAAACTTTTGGAAAAAGGTCACACACAAATGGAAGTTGATTCGGCTCATGCTTTAATAGAAAGGAAGTTAAAGGGACGAAAAGTTCATCTTCCAAGCCAATACCCGATTTTTATAAGAGAAGCTAGAAAAAATACTTCCCCTTTTTTAGTTCAATATCTAACTCGCGATTTTTGTTATTAACTGATATTAAAGATAGTTTCAGGTACCAATCTATTATTGGCCGAAAAACGGGTAATCTCACTGTTAATCATTTGAAATGTCTGCGGTATGACCCAGATGGCATTATTTATTAGAAAATAGACTACCAACACAGGAAAGTTATACGCCACTTTCATAAAGGGCAAATAATATTATATCAACTGCAAATTTCATCAGACAACAATTATATAAATGTAGGACTCCAATAACTAAGCAAAAATATGACCATCTTCAAGACCTAACACAAGTTTTACCATTGGAGATAAAGAAGTTTTACGAAGACATTCCTGTCAGTACCAAAAAGAAAGATAATTAATTCTTGTTTTGTGTATGGAAATAATGTTAATATAGATAAAACTATACCTAATCTTTGTGTTCGTATATTATTTTATAAGTGATAATAACTGTTTAAAAAATGTATTTAAGATCGTATGCCACAACCAATTTGAGTACTAAATATCGTAATCCACTACGTTCTCGAAAAATAAAAACAAAAGTAAATATGTTTGTAACAAATTTTACAAAATTATATAACTAAAACATAAAATAATGAGTGCTGTTGTATACCTATATATATATATATATATATATATATATATATATATATATATATATATATGTGTCAGGCGGTAGATTCCAGGACATGTTTTTTTTTTCCCTTTAATTAATGGTTTAGGTTCCAACGAATCTATGTATACACGATTGTTTTCAAAATTTGTGTAACGTTGTGAATGGTAACAATTTTTTTTGATATTAGCAGATTCCAGGACACTTCTATATTGGCAGTAACCACGACATTTCATCATACCAGGACTGTCCTGAAAAATATTTATATCATATGGCAGAATCCAGGACTACACACACTAACGATAAAACGTTCAAATTAGCATCAAATGGAAATTTAGATGGATTATTATACGATATTACAATAATAGGAAACCAGCAAAACCTACCACATAAAATGTTTTCAAATTTCAGCATTATATCGGAAATTAAAACATATTACTTGACTGTCTTTAGAACTGCCATTATGCATCCATTAGATTGTTTCCGGGACAGACAAAGATTTGTCACGTGGCAGTTTCCAAGACAGCAACTGTATCTAAGTACTTAGGTATAACGCAACTCGTAATGTGTGACCAATTTACAGGAACCAGCTATAACTATTTCGGTATTGTTCAATGACACTAAAAGTATTTGGAATATGAAAGTTATTGACGAATTGAAAGTGGAATCCTTATTCATTTATCTCATCACGTGTAATAAAACACACAATCCAGGGTTATATATTTTCTCTTCTCTGTATTAATATTTCTGCATCTGTATCTCCAATCTTTTTATAGACTAAAATATCAGATACAAAATTTTCATCCGACCTTCATCACTATGAGAAGAAACTCATTCTTACTGCCTTATACAATAGGGGCCATTCAAAAAACCCGTGATACATAGTTTCTCACATTTTCATGCCCGCCCTCCTTGTGACAAATCGGGATGTTTTATGAGACCCGACCATAAATATCCCGTCATATTTGTGTAAATCCCCCCCCCCCCCTACAAACATTTGAGCCTTACAACCCCGTATACGTACATTCCAGCAAACACAAAACATAGCCGTTAGGTAACAGCTACATAACAAACTAACCGTTAACTAACTATTAAGTAATAAAGTTAATTGTTACTTAACGGCTAATTTTGTGTTTGCGGGGGTATATCAACAAGAACAATATATCAGACACAAGATTTTCATACGACTTTAACCACTGTAACAAGATAATTCACCAACATTTTTTTCTAGGGAGTATATTTTCGTAGTTATAGTTTGTTCAATGTCAACGCTAAATATCCAACTCGATTTGTATATCTGTCACCTTCCAAATTAGTCAGTTAAGGCCATCACACGTGAAAAAACGTAAGCAGTATCAGTAAGGATTGACCAATCAGAAATACCATTCTTACGGAATTATGCTTAAACAGGCTTTCTGATTGGTCAATCCTTACTGTTACTGCTTACGTTTTTTCACGTGTGATGGCCTTCAGTACTTCACGCTCATTCACATAGGTTAGATCAGCAACGCATTTACTAATGACTAATTTCTAAAAAATACAGAATTGAGTGACAGGATGTAAATCACCAATTGGCAAGTTACAGGACCAAGGCTGAAATTAAAAATAAAAAGTTAACACGACTACATTGATTTACTACAGATGGCCTGAAGTAAGTAAGTTCCACTTACGATTTGTCAACAATTTCTGTATACCAAATATTTGACCACAATTATTTAGCAATTTAGAAGTATTGCCAAAATCAATTAATATTAGGTTAGGACGGACCTGCTATCACTACATCTAAATTGCTAAATAACTATATAAAAATATTTGGTATACAGAAATCGTTGGCAAAGTTTAAGTCGAATGTTTATTTACTTATCTTAAGTCACCTATAGTAAAGCAATGTAATGATGTTAACTTTTTTTTAAATTCAAGCTCTGGTTCTGGAACCTGCCAACCGATGAATTATGCAAATGCTGTCACTCAGTTCTACATTTTTTAAACATTACCTATTAGTAAAGACGTTGTTGTTAATACATAAGTGAATGAGCGTGAGATAATAAATTAATGATGTTTCAGGTAGTAGAAAAAGGTATCTTGTCATAGTGGTTAAAGTTAGGTATTCGTGTCTGATATATTAAGCCATACGAAGGTTACAGATACGGATACAGAAATATTACATACAGAATAAAATCAACGTTGTAATTTGAAACGTTTTTGTATTCACTTAGACTCTCTATTAACGCATTTGTATTCGCATTTACAATCCTCCTATAAATTAATTTATTATATCCAAACTTGAATAAGGCTTCGTTTTAAGGCCGATGTATCATGAGAATACAAGATTTTCTTTTAATTACACAATCTATATCAGGAACCATCCTACTACATTATGCTTAAATGATTAAGAAATTATTGCCTTGTACCTATTTGCTTAGGTATTATCAATGGTGTATAAACTGAGTTGTCCCTAAAACTAGAGAACTGTTCGATGAAATGAATTCATGTACCACAATTGGTTGATTCCAGGATCGCTGCTAAAATTTTTAAAAAGACAACGGCTGAAATATTCTCCTATGGATAGTTTCAGATAAATAAATAAACATTTCATTTATAATTCTTTAGTGATTTCTTTATACCAAATATTTGTACACAATTATTTAGCAATTCAGAACCATTGCTGTAATCAGTTACGATTAGGTTAGAATAGACATACTTGCTTCTGAACTGCTAAATAATTATGTACAAATATTTGGTATACAGAAATCACTAAAGAGTTATAAGTGGAATGGTTATTTATTTACGTCAAACAAACCATAGGACAATATTTCAGTCGTTTGATCTTTTTAAAAATTTTAGCAGCAGTCCTGGAATCTACTAATTGGTGAATGAATTCATTTCATCAAACGCTTCTTTAGGAATAAATCAGTTTATACATCATTGATAATACCTAAGCACAAGAGGATTACAAATACGAATACAAGAACGGTAACAGAGTGCCTATGTAAACGTAAAAACATTTCAAATTAAGATACGGAATACATTCTGTATGTAATATTCCCATATCTGATCTGTAACCTTTATATGGAATAATATATCAGACACAAGGTTTTTATCTGACTTTAACCATTGTGACAAGATACTTATATCTGTCACCTTACAAATTAGTCAGTTACTACTTCACGCTCATTCACTTAGGTTAGATCAGCAACGCATTTACTATGAGTAATTTCTAAAAAATGCAGAATTGAGTGACAGGATGTAAATCACCAATTGGCAGGTTCCAGAACCAAGGTAGAAATTAAAAATAAAAAGTTAACACGACTACATTGATTTACTACAGATGGTCTGAGGTAAGTAAGTTCCACTTACGATTTGTCAACAATTTCTGTATACCAAATATTTGACCACAATTATTTAGCAATTTAGAAGCATTGCCAAAATCAATTAATATTAGGTTAGAACGGACCTGCTATCACTACTTCTAAATTGCTGAATAACTATGTAAAAATATTTGGTATACAGAAATCGTTGGCAAAGTGTAAGTCGAATGTTTATTTACTTATCTCAAGCCACCTATAGTAAAGCAATGTAATGATGTTAACTTTTTTTTTAATTCAAGCTCTCGTTCTGGAACCTGCCAATCGATGAATTATGCAAATGCTGTCACTCAATTCTACATTTTTTAAACATTACCTATTAGTAAAGGCCTTGTTGTTAATACATAAGTGAATGAGCGTGAGATAACAAATTAATGACGTATTAGGTAGTAGAAATAGGTATCTTTTTTGTCATAGTGGTTAAAGTCAGGTATTCGTGTCTGATATATTAAGCCATAGGAAGGTTACAGATACGGATACAGAAATATTACATACAGAATAAAATCAACGTTGTAATTTGAAACGTTTTTGTATTCACTTAGACTCTCTATTAACGCACTTGTATTCGCATTTACAATCCTCCTATAAATTAATTTATTATATCCAAACTTGAATAAGGCTTCGTTTTAAGGCCGAAGCATCATGAAAATACAAGATTTTCTTTTAATTGCACAATCTATATCAGGAACCATCCTACTACATTATGCTTAAATGATTAAGAAATTATTGCCTCGTACCTATTTGCTTAGGTATTATCAATGGTGTATAAACTGAGTTGTCCCTAAAACTAGAGAACTGTTCGATAAAATGAATTCATGTACCACAATTGGTAGATTCCAGGATCGCTGCTAAAATTTTTAAAAAGACAACGGCTGAAATATTATCCTATGGATAGTTTCAGATAAATAAATAAACATTTCATTTATAATTCTTTAGTGATTTCTGTATACCAAATATTTGTACACAATTATTTAGCAATTCAGAACCATTTCTGTAATGAGTTAAGATTAGGTTAGAATAGACATACTTGCTTCTGAACTGCTAAATAATTATGTACAAATATTTGGGATACAGAAATCACTAAAGAGTTATAAGTGGAATGGTTATTTATTTACGTCAAACGAACCATAGGACATTATTTCAGTCGTTTGATCTTTTTAAAAATTTTAGCAGCGGTCCTGGAATCTACTAATTGGTGAATGAATTCATTTCATCAAACGCTTCTTTAGGAATAAATCAGTTTATACATCATTGATAATACCTAAGCACAAGAGGATTACAAATACGAATACAAGAACGGTAACAGAGTGCCTATGTAAACGTAAAAACATTTCAAATTAAGATACGGAATACATTCTGTATGTAATATTCTCATATCTGATCTGTAACCTTTATATGGAATAATATATCAGACACAAGGTTTTTATCCGACTTTAACCACAGTGACAAGATACTTATCTGTCACCTTACAAATTAGTCAGTTACTACTTCACGCTCATTCACTTAGGTTAGATCAGCAACGCATTTACTATGAGTAATTTCTAAAAAATGCAGAATTGAGTGACAGGATGTAAATCACCAATTGGCAGGTTCCAGAACCAAGGTAGAAATTAAAAATAAAAAGTTAACACGACTACATTGATTTACTACAGATGGTCTGAGGTAAGTAAGTTCCACTTACGATTTGTCAACAATTTCTGTATACCAAATATTTGACCACAATTATTTAGCAATTTAGAAGCATTGCCAAAATCAATTAATATTAGGTTAGAACGGACCTGCTATCACTACTTCTAAATTGCTGAATAACTATGTAAAAATATTTGGTATACAGAAATCGTTGGCAAAGTGTAAGTCGAATGTTTATTTACTTATCTCAAGCCACCTATAGTAAAGCAATGTAATGATGTTAACTTTTTTTTTTAATTCAAGCTCTCGTTCTGGAACCTGCCAATCGATGAATTATGCAAATGCTGTCACTCAATTCTACATTTTTTAAACATTACCTATTAGTAAAGGCCTTGTTGTTAATACATAAGTGAATGAGCGTGAGATAACAAATTAATGACGTATTAGGTAGTAGAAATAGGTATCTTTTTTGTCATAGTGGTTAAAGTCAGGTATTCGTGTCTGATATATTAAGCCATAGGAAGGTTACAGATACGGATACAGAAATATTACATACAGAATAAAATCAACGTTGTAATTTGAAACGTTTTTGTATTCACTTAGACTCTCTATTAACGCACTTGTATTCGCATTTACAATCCTCCTATAAATTAATTTATTATATCCAAACTTGAATAAGGCTTCGTTTTAAGGCCGAAGCATCATGAAAATACAAGATTTTCTTTTAATTACACAATCTATATCAGGAACCATCCTACTACATTATGCTTAAATGATTAAGAAATTATTGCCTCGTACCTATTTGCTTAGGTATTATCAATGGTGTATAAACTGAGTTGTCCCTAAAACTAGAGAACTGTTCGATGAAATGAATTCATGTACCACAATTGGTAGATTCCAGGATCGCTGCTAAAATTTTTAAAAAGACAACGGCTGAAATATTATCCTATGGATAGTTTCAGATAAATAAATAAACATTTCATTTATAATTCTTTAGTGATTTCTGTATACCAAATATTTGTACACAATTATTTAGCAATTCAGAACCATTTTTGTAATGAGTTAAGGTTAGGTTAGAATAGACATACTTGCTTCTGAACTGCTAAATAATTATGTACAAATATTTGGTATACAGAAATCACTAAAGAGTTATAAGTGGAATGGTTATTTATTTACGTCAAACCAACCATAGGACAATATTTCAGCCGTTTGATCTTTTTAAAAATTTTAGCAGCGGTCCTGGAATCTACTAATTAGTGAATGAATTCTTTTCATCAAATAGTTCTCCAGTCTGAGGGATACCTAACTCAGTTTATATACTATTGATAATACCTAAGCAAATAGGTGCGAAGCAATGATTTCTTAAATTTCTTAAACATTTATGCGTAATGTAGTAAGATGGTTCCTGATACAGTTGGTGCAATAAAATGAAAATCTTGTGTTCTCATGATACTTCGGCCTTAAAACGAAGCCTTATTCAAGTTTGGATATAATAAATTAATTTATAGGAGGATTGTAAATGCGAAAACAAATGCGTTAATAGAGAGACTAAATGAATACAAAAACGTTTCAGTTTACGGCGTGGATTTTGTTCTGTATGTCATATTTCTGTATCCGTATCTGTAATGTTCGTATGGCTTAATATATCAGACACAAGATTTTCACCTGACTTTAACTACTATGACAAGATTTCTTACTAGTAAATCTATTGTTGGTAATACCTAAATGAAGTAGCGCGAGGTAGTAACTGACTAATGTATAACGTAGTAGAAATAAGTATATCATAGTCGTTAAAGTCGGATGAGGATCTTGTGTCAGATATGTTAATCCATATGAAGATTACAGATATGGATACAGAAATATTACATAGAGAATAAAACTCATGTTTTAATTTGAGAGGTTTTTGCGTTCACGTAGACTCTCTGTTAACTGTTGTATGAGATATCCATACAGTACAAATATCCACTAAATATCCAGATAAACATGGATATCATATGGACGTCCATATGTTCGATAAACATCTTATGAGAATCCATAGGATATTGTGTTTGCTGGGTAAATAAGGAAAAGTATTGTTTAATAGTTGAAGTGTGATGCTTTATTTAATTATGCACTTTGTACGTTTTCTGTCTGTTTTGACAATAGAATCTTATAGTAATGCCGCTATGTTAAGTAGTAGAAAGATATAAAATTGTAAGATATATGTTAGATGCGTGTAAGTTATATCTACATATATGGATGTATGAAAGAATATAAAGATTTTGTGACTCGCGTGGGTAGTTATCTAATGATTATAAAAATTATTTTCTTATTTATACTCGCATGATCATGGTCTAAGTGGAAAACCATGCACCCGTAAAATTGCCGATTTATAAAAGGGAGAACAAAAACTTTAATTTTTATTTTTCGTGAATTACTTCTGTTTATGGAGAACTATGGTATACCTTCAAATAATTTTCCCCGCTTGCTAAGTATAGCGATTTCGTAGTTTCGTAATGGTTTTGCCCTTTAACCATCGTTATGAAGTATTATGACAATGAGAATTACAAACGGAAAACTAACTCAAAAACCTTATGGGAAATTTATATGCCTTTACGAGATGGTTTCTGAATCCGTTTTATAGCTATCTTTTGTATGTAGTCAACAGATATCTTATTTAAAACCTGGCAATTTTGTGCAGTTTTACATTTTTTAAGAGTAGGTACTCGATTTTTAGAAATGTGATCAGCGAAAATATATTCGATATAGCGAGAATCGAGCCCAATAGGTGTGTTTGGCCGATATAGCCGCTAAATTGCGCTACACGTAGCGGTTATCGTTTACTGTCACAGTTTTCAGCGAGAAATGACCGTTGAAAAATAATATTATAAGATCCTATACAGCGTGAATCTCAGGATGGTAGTATAGGCAATATGCGAGTGCGAGTGCGAGTGCGAGTGCGAGTGCGAGTGCGAGTGCGAGTGCGAGTGCGAGTGCGAGTGCGAGTGCGAGTGCGAGTGCGAGTGCGAGTGCGAGTGCGAGTGCGAGAGAGAGAGAGAGAGAGAGAGAGAGAGAGAGAGAGAGAGAGAGAGAGAGAGAGAGCATCAATTTAACCCGGGTAAATACATGAGAGCTTCTCTGTCGCACACTTCAATGGACTAGTCTAGGGAATTTTGCGACAGTGAGGCTCTTATGCACCCACCACATGTTCTCACTCGCACTCGCGTACTTCCTATGATCACCATCCTCGAAGTCATACAGTATAATGTAATGGCAGTTACAGGTACATACACTTAACATTCTTTAGGACTTTATGTACACATTTACAGTTGTACGACAAATATAAATAGATTATGTCCTTAAAGATGCCAATACATTATATTTGTACGTATATATAATGTATCGGCAGGTTAAGGGACATGTGGCAGCTTTCAGGACTTTATGTACGTATAAAAAATTGTACGTACATAAAGTCCTTGAAACTACCTTTCAGCGAGATTGGCAGATCCCAGGACGTCCTGGGAACTACCGCGACACATGAAATTTTTCCAGGACAGTCCTGGAATCCGCCAAATGTACTGGAATCTGCCATTAAGTCACAAAAATTGTCCTGGAATCTACCGCCTGATATATATATATATATATATGTATATATACATGTCCATATACATATGTATAATACGGCATACATATAAACCATTGTTTTTGAACGTCATTGGGTGTTAATACACGTCTGGCTGGTCCATTATAGGTTGCCGAAACTCATATTCAAGAATTATTTTGATAGGGCACTCTTTCACTTCATCGGCAGATATCTCGAAATCCTGTCAGTAGAATTTTTTATGCCAAGGATTTTTGTGATCAGGATGACCTAACATACAAGTCTATATAGTTTTTAGATTCCGTGAATGAAACCCATTTTACCTTAAAATAGTGCGGGGTCCTTTTACATAAAAAGTCTCCTACTTAGATAATACAACAAAGTACAAAAGATAATAATATAAAATCACAGGTGCAGTTTAAATTTTAAAGACTCGTAGAAAGTTTTATAAACTTTTGGTATTAAATTCTTTTTAATAAGTCGCATAAGGTCATTCTTTTTAGCATTAGAAATCTTTGGCTTTTGGACGAAGGCAGGTTTTAACGGGACATTAGACTTGGCCTTTCTTATAATTATGGCCTCCTTAAAGTCTGACTCCTCATAAGAAAGTTTATTAAAAAAACGAACTTTGAGAATCTCTTCGAACTTGCATCACTTTGATCTCTTTAAACTTAAAAGGTTGATTTTGGGTATTTTTTACGATACGCAGACGACCAATATCAGAGGCTAAATCTTTCAAATTGAAGAAATCTTCATAAGAAAGTTTATTTACAGAAAATGGTTCACTCGTTCTTTTTGCTGTTTTAATCAACGAAACGAGACCTTCTGGCGTATAAATTGGGCCACTTTTAAGAGCTTGTTTCATTTTCCTTTCAATCAAAGAGTGAACGGAATCTCCTTCATTTTGGGTATGGCCTTTGATTAGAAATTTGTGAGTGATGGAGTTAAGGCCGTATTTACGGAGAGCAAAAATGTATACGGCTAACATGAACTGATTCTTTTGCTGTCCACTACAATTATCGGAGTAAAAAATTACATCCTTGTATGTTCCAATCTTTTTCTCAATATATTTTAAAACACACGAACCGAGTTCATTTATTCCGCGGTGGCCATTTGATTCATCCCAAACATAACATTCAGTGCTTTTTTTTTAAAGATCGGTAATTGTAAAGTTTAGGACATTCAATTTAGATGAATAGTAAAAAGCTGAGCAGTCGCCTTTTGGCAATGGTATGATGGCTTGTAAATCGTAAACTGTGCTAATAGGGCTTTACCCACTAGTGTTTGTTTGTCATTCTCCTTCTCTTTTCTTGACAGCTCTTTTCAAGCAAATGCTGATCATAATTTGTCTTCAAGTTCACTTTTTCTGCTTCTGACGCATTCTCATAAGCAATACATTTTTCGCACTAGTCTTTTTTGGGCCGGGAAAAACTTAAATTAAAGTCATTAGTGAAAATGTTATAAAAGTAATTTAATTGCAGAAGGTAACATCATGTCTTTTGCAGGCGCTCACGTAATCGTTATAAATGTCAGTTATGGTTTTGCCCCCTTTAATGTAATGTTTCGTGGTGTTTTTGCGCGTATAATGGCTCTAAATTTTAGGAATTCTGTTGAGAGATATGGTCTATAATTCTATTCCTAACAGCTTCGCTCATCTTGGGCTGATTACCGTGTTTTCCTCTTTTATCTTCGGCCATCACGGCACCTGCCAGTTTATCTTTCTTCTCAAAGACAGTACGAATAGGGCGGCCATTGATATCTAAGGTATTTTTGAAAAATAACTTACAAACACGAATGCGTTTGTCACCAAGATTAAAAAAGAACGCAGCATTATGATTCCTTCGTGGCTTTTGTCCACCTTCGCGTACGTAACGATATTTAGGTTTAATTTCTGTTGTGCAGTTATTAATAAACTCCCTCTGTGTTTGGGAATGTCCCCCAGGTTCCAATACGCATCAAAAATAATCTTCCTTTCATCTTCAGATAACTTTTCAGAGCACTTATAAATCGGCATTTATCTTTACAAGGAAGTTTAATTTTTCTTGCTTCTTTGACTCGTTTTTCAGGTTTCTTTGAATGACTTTCATACACTTTCCCACTATTTCTAGCTGCCTTCAATATATTCCTCTTCCAGCTGGATTCATTTCTTTTTCGTTTACCTTTTTTAACTGGACTCAGAATATCAACGGTAGTAACAACGGAGGTTTCGGCATTACTGGTTGACGCAGGAGTGCTAGCAACAGATTGTAGGTCAGGAGTATTTCTACCAGCATTGCTGTTTGACCCAGGGGTACTAGTAACAGGTAGGTTAAAAGTTTGGCTAACAGTGCTGGTTGGTGATGAATGCGTGACATCTGGAGTGCTGACGGTTGCAGTTACCTTACTAACTTTGCAAGCATCAATGCTTGAATGTGTTTGAGCCATTGAGTTAACAACACGGTCAATATCTTTCTGCAATTTATTTTCACAGCAAATTTGTTTGCCAGATGAAGGGTTCCAGTCTTTGTCTGCATCACTATCATCAAAAACTTCAGAGTCGCTTTCATCACTTAAATCACTGGAACAGTTTGATTCGGATGACAAAGTGGAGGCATTTGACTCATTAGACTTGGATCCAGAGCTATGGATTCCTGCTGCAGACATAAAAACGAATACAATACAAATAGAAATTAATGTTACTAACTGTTTCTCACCTGTCACATCAGGAGTTTTTCCTTCAGTCGCTTGGTTATTCGTATTAGCTTTGTCTGTGGCACATACACCCAATAATTGGTTGGCTTTATGCACATTTGTTGCGCTTGCATCAATGTCCTTACTGGCTTTGTTCAAGCTTTCTTCAAATGAATCTACAATCAAAGAAAATAAAACAGTAGGCATGCAATTGGGAAAGCCTGTAGCATGGTAAGCAAGTAGAATCACAACACTCCTTTTGTTTGTCCTAATCTATTAATGTTGTCCCTCTTTTAGTTCAGTTACATTTTGATAAGTTCATATTAAGTTTTTTACTATCGAACTTACCAGTTTTTGAAGATTCAGCAACATAAGTTATATCATTCTTTGCTACTACAAATGTTTCCCTCTGATCGGTTTTCTGCTTTGTTGTTGCTGGCTGAGAATATAATCGTTTAAGGCATCACCGAAAGCGAGTTTCCTTGTAACTCTGTAACTCCCTCGAGAAGTCATGACGATCAGTCTTGAAAAAAGAAAAGTTTATTATCAATGAATGCTGTAACCTGTGAAAGCTTGCAAACAGTAGATTGTTTTACAGACAATAATGACACATTCCAAAATGAAACTGTATATTTTCCTAATAAAGGGCCGACTTTTCTGTGGAATAGTGTCTTAAAACAAATTAATCCAAAGCCACTTTGTCTCCAGAAGAAATTTTTATTAACAATAGTGTCATAAGTTGAAATAGTGCTATTAATGCCTCGCACTTACTGTGCAAGATAGTCATAAATCAAAATATACCATAACAAGACACATTTCTTTTTTATTACAATACGGATATAAAACCAAATAGTACATTCTTGATACAAAACAAAGAATGATAAATGCACTTACCTTGTGCGTAATACCGTTTCCTGAAGAATTGATACACTCTTGCACTAAACGATACAGATGATGCCTGCTCAATAGCTGGATGCCAACTAACATGCGACACTTTTGCAAAGAAGATTCCTGAAATATTTCATCATGCAAAAATGACACTTCTGCCCTCTAGTGGCGAAATATTGAGTTCAAAATATGATGATCCTGCAAGGATATACTACTCTTTCGGGGCATTCTGAAAACAGGCATAACTAAAAATCGACGATTTTTTAGATATGACGTTGTTGAAAGGAGTGAGCGATATGTAAACAATTTATGTGTTTAGAGCATCAGAAGAAAATATGTCCTACATGTAGGTGAATCAAGTATTCCTTTCTGTGACTGGTATTGTTATATTAAAAGTAATGGATTTCAAGAATTTTGTGTTAATTTAAAACAATAAAAAATGAGCAGTGAAATAAGGTCATTTTATTTTGGGGTACATTATACCCCACAGGGTACTATTTATGCATTATAAAATGTGGGTAGCATTCCAGGGCTCTCTTGTAAACTTATTGAATATACACACCTCTTTTTTATTGAGCCTATAATTCGGAATGGAGTTTTTGCCGGTGTCGCTAGTCGGAACGGGAGCTTTCTCAGCCCTCGCTTCCACTTCCTGCTGCGCCATGAGCCGGCGATTTTCCTGTTTCCAAGATAATGCAGTGAAACTTTCAAAGAAAGAGCCATCCGTTTCCTGGACGCTGTTAACAGAGAAACGTTGACGTTATTATCTCCACACGCAATTGTGCTCGCTACAGAAAATATAAAATATGTCAAAACGATTTCCTTTTGGAAAATATATGCTGCGAATAAAGAAGAATATATTTTCTTTTTGCAAAAGCAAATTTTATGCAATTACAAGATGTAATATTTAAAACGTATTAAATTATATATTATGGTCATATAATTTTTAATAGGCTTTGAAATTTGCAAACCTTTTTCAAGCATTTTTTTATACATCCTATAGGTATATAACAGGCTCCGATATACGTATGTATATGCACTTCTTTGATTCTTCCATTGAAATAATATTTTTAAAGCTACAGATAGTTGAATCTTCGAAAACGAGTGAAAATCGCTCGCCTATTCTTATATTTCCGTGGTTATATTTTCGAAAGTATTGCAAAAACTATTCTATCTTTGAACGTATGTTAAAAACATTGAAAAGAAACTTCCTTTTTATTTTAGTTTCGTGTACGTATTTGCAAAGATCCATTTTTTATATAAAGGATATAATTATTTATTAAACTGAATCCTCGTCAAATTTTCAAATTTGCTGTTCCTAAATAAAAACTATCATATCACTCGATCAATGTCTTAGAAGATATGTTTTTCCAGCATAGAATTTAAATACAGTCAATATTGTGACTCAATTCTTTAATTAGACGACTCAATTGAAATACTGTCCTTAATTATTAATATTTTTAACAATTTTTTTGGAACTTCTGAAAACTACGCACCTTTAGCTTATAAATAAATAATTCTTAATCTAATAATATTTTGCTTCAAAGAAATCCCAAAACCCTACTCTACTCTTATGGTCGTTAATTAAATGAAACCCCTCAAGAGATAATCAATTGAGAAATATAGAAAGCTTCTTATTCTCCCCCTGAATCAGAGTTTGTAAAAGGCATACGATATTGAATACTATCAACTAATATCGCATCAACCTTTTGCCCTCTTTCGCTTCATTATTCCATAAAACGCAAAGACCCGTTTAGTGATCATTGTTTGCTACTACCAACTTATTACAAGCCCCGTGATCCCATGTTAAACTTTATGATTCATAAAAAAACTCAAAGTAAATCATGGCAGGGATTCCCACTAGACAGGCACGAGGAGTTCATATACTATTATACTTTAAAAAACACATACAAAACACGTAGGTTCCAATGAAATAAAATCAAGTGACCTTTCTGTTTGTCAGTTATGAGTCAACGATGAATGGAGGTGATGTTAATGTTTTATGATAAAGGAGAGAAATTGCCAAAAAAAAATTTCATAATACGTACATACATTTACTTATATGTGCACCTGTTGTCAATAAATCTGACCAATCCGCTATGAGCGCTGAAACGTAGATGTTCACGAGTACCTATAGCTGAACAGTGAACGCAAGTTGGCCTTTGCGGCAAGGCAATATCCAGAATTTGCTCGTACGAGCAGCTATGCTCGAAGCTTGTTATGTTCCGTCAATCAAAGGAACATAAATATACATTTTTGTACACATTTTGGACCAACGTAAATATTTATACAGTTGATATAGGTACAATACATTTCACCGAATATAATGAAGCAATATTCTGTAACGGGTGGGTAATAAATCAGTGCTAAATGTTACCTGTGTATAACATCGTTACGATGTGGCTATATTACACTTTTATAACAACACTTTCATAATGTTATTTATGGCATACACTTTTATGGCATACAACTGCTAGGATATAATAAAGTAAATATACAAAGCTAGAGCAATAGTCGACCGGTAATGAAATTAATTAACGATAAGATCCAACGTAACAATGACCTAACAAAATGCACTTTCTCTTTTCATTTTGCTTTTTAATGCAACGGAATATGCACAGTCTACTTTCATTTTATTTTTATTTAGCGGGTTACTTCCTACATTTGAGCGAAAGATTTCACGACGGCTGAGGAGAGGGACAAGCTAGACTGAAAACCCTCAAGTTCCTTGGTATTTGGAATTGCCTTCCCCCCTCCCTCCTCCTGTAGTCCCACAAAACACGCGGGGCTATTCATCCACCCAAATTTATAACTTTAATTTTCCCCGGCCTTTATACTCTCGTTATTTCCATTTGGAGCCACGGCTGAATCGTGGAACCACTTCGTTCACCACGCCCTACTACCTTCGGCAAAATCGTTTATATTCTTTAGTCAATGCGTACACTTCCTTCCGATTACGACCCACATTTCCTATCGCGGCATACCGGAGGCGTGGATTGAATTTGCGCAAAGCCCGCCACGATTTTCGATCCCGACTGCTGTTGATGGTACTTGGCACGATTTTTATGCCGCGATTCCGCGGCAGATTAAGGGCGGAGGGGTGTTGAAAATGAGAGGAGTCACTCGATAGCCCTCGTCTCGCGAGACTCTACCGTCTTTATTGTCTTCTTAGTGTTTAACAAGGGTTCTCATTTCGTACGCCTCCCTTTCACATCACCATTTTTCACCATTTGCTGATAATTCGTTTCTCTTTTTGGCTAAAGTCGGATATAGACGACATTCTAGATTTGGTATTCGGGTTTGGTGTAGGAACGAGTCCCTATCGACATCTGCTCTACCGAAATTTTGATAAAAAATAGATAGAGTTACCTGACAGTCTCTGATTATCTCTCCATTATATAAAATAGTTTTTGCGTCCGGCTGCCCGACATTTATCCAGCAGACCGCGATTGACTGCGGCCGGTCGCGGCCGATTAGTTATCCAGCCGATCGCGACTAATTAGCATCTGATCGGAAAATTACCAGTTTCAGGTATAAGTTTTTAGAACAATGGGTCGTAAATAGTTATTTTCGTTATTAGGGCGTGAAGCGTTGTTTTTAACGAGTGTGAAGTTTGCCGCACGAGCGAAGCGAGTACGGCAATCACACTCGTTAGAACGGCGCGAAACAACCGAATAACGAATTCTATTTTTTGTCACTAAGGGCCGATTCCACCAACTCTGATTAAATGCTTGATTACCTAATCACGATTATATTTAATCGGCGTTCTAATCATGATTAACTGCACAATTCGTTCCACCATGAATTTTTAACCCCCGATTATCTAATCATATACCCTCTTCGCAATAAGTTTTGGTTTTGTTGTAACGGTGATTCTGATTGGTTCATCAACGGAACTTGTAATGGAGTAGGAGGAAAACCTGACGTGATCAACTGACGCGCCGCAAGCCGAGCTCAGTGAGCTGCCGAAATCTCCAACAGAATTTAAAAAGGACCAGTTGCATAATACCGGAGAGCAAGCAGGAGTTGTACTCTGGGTGCAATAGCGTGGTTTTTGAAATGTGCACTCCCTTTATTTAGTAAAGATACAGAAAATTCTACGCGATTTTTAACGTAATATGATAATGTTGCGATATTTTAAAATAGATTATATATTATTTAAGAAGTAATTTATCTTTCTGTAGCGTGTTGCAAATTATGTACAATTTCCAGAAGCAAAGCTTCAACACTGTCTTTCGATAACCGAAAACGCGTAATGAAATCCAAATCATCCAGTTTGGAAATAATTAATTCGTTCCTTAATTAAATGTGGCCTTCTATCAATTTCGATACCATTTTCATCATCAGATGATAATAAAATATCGTCGTAAAATAAATTCATGTCCGATATAGTATTGCACAGCAGTGAAACTTCGACTTTGAGGTTATGTTGATCCACGTTAATCACTGGTTAGGTTCCTAATCGGCCAAAAATGGCTGATTAAGTTCAACGGTGATTATCTCACTTTAATCATGGTTTAAAAATTGGTGGAACGCAAGAACATGATTAAATTAAGCTAATCGGGAATTAACAATTTAATCAGAGTTGGTGGTTTCGGCCCTAAGTGTCAAATACGAGGTTGACGATTTCACGCACTGCGCAGGTTATTTCACGCACTGCGCAACTTTTCACGAATTGGTGTGTAAAAGATGATTTCACATGCGTCGAGGACGCCCATGAAACCGAGTATTTGACACTGAGTGACAAAAAAATAGTTTTGACAGAGGAAGAAGAAATTCGACGTCGTGAAGAACAGAAATGAAGATCGGAAAAAAGACAAAAACTTCATCAAAAATCTCCGCCGCCGCCGTCGCCGCCGCCTCCTCCTCTTCCTCCTCCTCCTCCTCCTCCTCCTCCTCCTCCTTCCTTCCTTCCTTCCTTCCTTCCTTCCTTCCTTCCTTCCTTCCTTCCTTCCTTCCTTCCTTCCTTCCTTCCTTCCTTCCTTCCTTCCTTCCTTCCTTCCTTCCTTCCTTCCTTCCTTCCTTCCTTCCTTCCTTCCTTCCTTCCTTCCTTCCTTCCTTCCTTCCTTCCTTCCTTCCTTCCTTCCTTCCTTCCTTCCTTCCTTCCTTCCTTCCTTCCTTCCTTCCTTCCTTCCTTCCTTCCTTCCTTCCTTCCTTCCTTCCTTCCTTCCTTCCTTCCTTCCTTCCTTCCTTCCTTCCTTCCTTCCTTCCTTCCTTCCTTCCTTCCTTCCTTCCTTCCTTCCTTCCTTCCTTCCTTCCTTCCTTCCTTCCTTCCTTCCTTCCTTCCTTCCTTCCTTCCTTCCTTCCTTCCTTCCTTCCTTCCTTCCTTCCTTCCTTCCTTCCTTCCTTCCTTCCTTCCTTCCTTCCTTCCTTCCTTCCTTCCTTCCTTCCTTCCTTCCTTCCTTCCTTCCTTCCTTCCTTCCTTCCTTCCTTCCTTCCTTCCTTCCTTCCTTCCTTCCTTCCTTCCTTCCTTCCTTCCTTCCTTCCTTCCTTCCTTCCTTCCTTCCTTCCTTCCTTCCTTCCTTCCTTCCTTCCTTCCTTCCTTCCTTCCTTCCTTCCTTCCTTCCTTCCTTCCTTCCTTCCTTCCTTCCTTCCTTCCTTCCTTCCTTCCTTCCTTCCTTCCTTCCTTCCTTCCTTCCTTCCTTCCTTCCTTCCTTCCTTCCTTCCTTCCTTCCTTCCTTCCTTCCTTCCTTCCTTCCTTCCTTCCTTCCTTCCTTCCTTCCTTCCTTCCTTCCTTCCTTCCTTCCTTCCTTCCTTCCTTCCTTCCTTCCTTCCTTCCTTCCTTCCTTCCTTCCTTCCTTCCTTCCTTCCTTCCTTCCTTCCTTCCTTCCTTCCTTCCTTCCTTCCTTCCTTCCTTCCTTCCTTCCTTCCTTCCTTCCTTCCTTCCTTCCTTCCTTCCTTCCTTCCTTCCTTCCTTCCTTCCTTCCTTCCTTCCTTCCTTCCTTCCTTCCTTCCTTCCTTCCTTCCTTCCTTCCTTCCTTCCTTCCTTCCTTCCTTCCTTCCTTCCTTCCTTCCTTCCTTCCTTCCTTCCTTCCTTCCTTCCTTCCTTCCTTCCTTCCTTCCTTCCTTCCTTCCTTCCTTCCTTCCTTCCTTCCTTCCTTCCTTCCTTCCTTCCTTCCTTCCTTCCTTCCTTCCTTCCTTCCTTCCTTCCTTCCTTCCTTCCTTCCTTCCTTCCTTCCTTCCTTCCTTCCTTCCTTCCTTCCTTCCTTCCTTCCTTCCTTCCTTCCTTCCTTCCTTCCTTCCTTCCTTCCTTCCATACCATACCATACCATACCATACCATACCATACCATACCATAATAATATGCTTTCCCAGATAGAAAAATGTGCCACAGGATTAGTGCAGTGCCCCCAATATACCGCTAAAGTTGATACAGACCTTGTCGAAGCATGTCATGTCGGTAGAACCTGATATTCATACCGTGGCATTGTACCGCAATTCTAGAGAATTCTTTTCTCCTAGGTTGATTTTTGACTGCGAAGAAAAATCAAATTTCCATCAATCCGTCCCGTTCTCGTATGGCGCTGAAAACAAAAAATAGAATAACCACAAAGATATTTGTTCTGTATAAGGGATCAAAATGAGGTTGAGACAGTCAGTTAGGAAGTAACTTATCTGATGCCACTTCTTCCGAGATACAGATGTCTCCTTTCCTGCTCTTCATGCACCAGCAACCAGAAAAAAATGACACTGCTTCCGTGCACTATCTTGATTATTAAAAAAAAAATCCAAACGATTTGATAATAGCTAGCTGTCAGAGCGTCTGTCACATTCACCACTATTGAGATTCACTACTCCGATTACATTGAATTTTTACTTTTTATTAACAAGCGCGTCCGAGGATCGAAAAAATGCGAGGGAAATCGTTTCGCGTATGGAAATATTTTATTAATTTTGAAAAATAACTAAATACATTCAAGGAATATATTCTCTCACACACTCTCACATACATTTTTGATGGCGTATGCGTGTGGCCGCATCTGTGTACACATTTCCGACCATGGCCGAATATCGCCGAAGAGAGGCGGAATTTTTGTGAGATTTTGACATATATATATCGCCCGAGAAATCGTATTCTGGACTTTTGAGGCGCGAGAGGCGTGACTTCGCGTTGCTAAGGAAAAATCTCTGTTAATATGTAACTTACAACATTTACTCTGGTCTCTATCGATAGAGAATAGTCGATTTATATGGCGTAACTAAGCATAGTTTTGGTTATAACCATATATTTATTGAGAAAATTCGATGTTAAAATTGAGAGGTGAAGGGGGCAGACATTTTTCCTGTAAAGATACACGGGTGCTCGCGGCGACAGCTCTAGCGGCGTCGTTCTGACGACTTGAATAAACATGCCGCGAGACACTACTGTGTCTCTTGATATCCACAATATGCTTTTCGGCTTGAAAATTTGATTTCCATTCTAAGCATTTTTCAGATTCTTTGCGTGAAAATTGTAAATCTCATTTTTGAAGAAAATCAATGATTCTTTAATAAAACACAGAATTTATAGTCGTCATTACGTCAAGAAATTGTAATCTAATTTTTTATCGAAAAAGGCATATCAACATAACAATTTTCAGGTATATTATATATACGATTAATTTTATAAACTTAGAGTGATAAATAATTAAATACCCGTTAATCTATTAAACTTGTATATTAAAATGAATATTTATAAATCCATGACTGATAAACTATTGAAGATCCAAATCTGAAAAAAACTATCGAAAATATGTATAGGTATGAATATATTTTAACATGGAAAATATTTTTAAAAATTAGCGAAAAAATCAGGAATTATAACAAAAGAATCATGTGGAATCAACATAAAATGCTTCGTACAACGGGTGTTCACCGATCTGCTTTAAGGTTGGGCGTGGTTTACGGAACAGGCGAGCCAATAGTAAATCAGCAAGCCTCCCTGTTTACTAGGTAACGAGCCATCGGATATGCCGCGGAATAAGCGAAGCAACTTCACTGGCCGACCATTGGTTCACACGTTCGACAAAATCCACGCCCAATCTTACTACAGAGTCGTGAACACCTACATGGCTGCCTACATTTACGTCCAATTCAACTTCTGCCTCCCTTCGGTACTTTCTTCAATTATACAGGGTCTCCACGTATGTTGTTGACATAGGACGATATGGCACGTAGCGTTTTGTAGACTGTAGGCTGTACGCTATTGGTCGGAGACGCAAGGACGACGAACGATTGGCTCTGTCTATCGCCGGCAGACGTCAATATCGCGGGAGAAGTTCCCTAGGGCGTAAACACCTAGCAGACGACAAAGCATGGCGGGTGACGGGTACGCGTCTTTACCAAGTGGAATTTGTCGGAGTAATTGTATTTTTTGAAAATAAAACGTGATTTTCAAAGTTCATAAAATATTTCCATTCGCAAAACGATTTCCCTCGCGTTTATTTCGATCCTCGAACGCGCTTGTTAATAAAAAGTAAAAATTCAGTTAAATCGAAGTAATGAAGGAAGGGTGATAACGCGTCTTTACGCAGACCCGTCACCCGCCATACTTTCTCGTCTGCTAGGTTTTTTTGCTCCCTAGGGAACTTCTCTCGTGACTATTGACGTCTGCCGGCGATAGACAGAGCCAATCGTTCGTCGTCCTTGCATCTCCGACCAATAGCGTACAGCCTACAGTCTACAAAACGGTACGTGCCATATCGTCCTATGTCAACAACATACGTGGAGACTCTGTATAGCTTCTATACCTTTGCTACATTTACGATACCGCGCGGTTAGATGGTACACGGTGAAAATCGTTCCGCAACGCAATCCGGGGGCTATTTCGGGGATTAACCCCTTTCAACTCAGACTAAAATGAACACGACAGTTTTCTTCATGTCGGGGGATAGCACCTTGAGAAAGTGATAAAGGGGTAGGAGGGTTATCGCGGGTAATAGCTGTTCTTAACTCTAAATTAACGTATAACGAGTGGTCGTATTCACCGCAGGGGGTTGCTTTCGAAGCACCCCAAAGTGAGTAGGTCAAGAGACACGGCAGTGTCTCGCGGCATGTTCGTTCAAGTAGTTTCGCACTCAGACACGACAGCGCTGATGTTGCGGGCACCCGTGTCTCTTTACGCCACAAATGTCTGCTCCCTGCACCCCTCAATTTTTACATCGAATTTTCTCAATAAATATATGGTTATAACCAAAACTATGCTTAGTTACGCCATATAAATTGATTATTCTCTATTGATAGAGACCAGAATAAATGTTATAAGTTACACATTAACAGAGATTCTTCCTTAGCAACGCGAAGCCACGTCTCTTGCGCCTAAAAGTCGAGAATTCGATTTCTCGGCCAATATATATATGTTAAAATGTCACAAAAATTCCGCCTATCTTCGGCGGTAGTCGGCCATGATCGGAAATGTGTACACAGATGTGACCACACGCATATGACATCAAATGTATGTGAGAGTGTGTGAGAGAATATATTCCTTGAATGTTTAGTTATGGTTTTCAAAGTCAATAAAATATTTCCATTCGCGAAACGATTTCCCTCGCGTTTATTTCAATCATTGGATGCGCTTGTTAATAAAAAGTAAAAATTCTGTCTATCAAATGTTAATACCGACATCCCAGACACGAACCAAATAGACGTTTCAGTCCGAAAAACATCAGTCATCTCAACAGTGGTGAATGTGACAGACGCTCCGGTACTTTGATAATCGTTTGCATTTTTTTCGAATAATCGAGATAGTGAATGGATGCAGTGCTATTTTTCTCTGGTTGCCTGTGCATAGAGCAGGAAAAAAGACGGCAGTATCTGAGAAGTATAATGATCAGACAAGTTACTTTCTATTTTACCGCTTTAACCTCACTTTGCGTATTAAGGATAAATATCTTTGTGGTTATTCTATTTTTTGTTTTCAGTGTCATGCGAGCACGGGACGAATCGATGGGTTTTCTTGTCTATCACGATCTATCACAATGGAATTGGATCACAATAATCAAGTAATTACTTTATCATTATTTTTTCTCTGTCGATATATTTCCTCTTTCGTACTATCACAAGTTCCAATTTACACACTGACTTGTCAAACCTGAAGTGTACATGTACCTCACTTCTATTTCATCTCTTCTTCGTCTCCGGTGTAACGATGGTCAATGAGGAATCACCGATACCGATTAGGGTTCGAGGGTTATCCCTTATTCTTTCTAGCACAGCATCGATATTTTACTGAACCTGTATTCTTGTGGGACTTCCTAAAATAATTATAAAAACCCTATATAATTCAGGCCTGACAAGTACAATCTTATTGAGCTGTACCTTATCGAGAAGATCTTTCGACGTAATGATTCCGAAACGTTTCTATGATGTTTTGCAACATTGGCGAATTTATCAAGAAATATATGGGTGGTTGCCTGTAAAGTGCAAAATATACAGTACTAGCAGCCCGTCCCGGCTTCGCACGGGTAGATTGTGGATTGATTTTGGTCGTCACTTAATGAATTTTTTGCAGATATCTGTACTCATAGGTAGGGAGCCATGCTACGCTAAAAAGAACACATGTATTTAATTTAAATTGGAAAGTATATTTCTTTTATTAATTTATCTTAAGGCCAGCGGATAGACAATGTTTTTTATTTTTTTATTTGGAGTAAAAACGTGTAAATTTTTCGGTGTGCCAACTCTGGAGCAAGCCACATACAATCGGCCGTGTGAAAAACATGAATTTTCCAAATTTAAGCCAGCAATAGTCAACGATTGACCTTGTGCTTTGTTGATGGTAATAGCAAAAGCAAGACGCAAAGGGAACTGGAGCCGCTTGAATTCGAATGTTAAATCGTTGGAAATCATATAGGTATGCGTGAGTGAGGATGTCTTCGCCTTTGAATTTAACAGTGATGATTGTTACCTCGATTGAATTTGGTTGGCACTAAGGGATTTTTCGTGTAACTGATTTCGAATATTATGTCAGATGTAAGAGATTCCAAATGACGGTCAAGGTCAAGACCAAATAAAATATCACCATTGTACAGCCACTAAAAAATCCTAAATCCTACTATCAAAAAGAATTTATATAGGGCCCATAGTTTTCACGGTACGAAGCCGAACTCTACTTGACCTCAATTTGACCTCCGCTGACCATAAAGGTCACATGGAAATAATGGTCAAGGACATATTTGAACGTGAAATTTCCCTCTCTTTTCATATTATATAAAATAGAGGTTCGGATTTAAAAAAATCAATTTTACCTAGAAGGTCATTGTCAATGTCAAATCCAATATGACCATTGGGTAGCCAGGGAAAAATCCTAAAAGTTTTATATTAAACGTTTTTCTCTAAAATGATTCCCCGCTGAGATAATCAGCTGTGCCTGGACTTTTTGAACACCCTGTATAAAATTTACTAACTCAGAAACCTTCGCGGGCATGCGTCCAACCATTCCTCAAAGTTTCATCGCAATCGGATGAACGGTTTAGGAAGGCATAATAATCATCAGTACCGGTACTTTTTGAACACCCTATATAAGATTTACTAACTCAGAAACATTCGCGGGCATGCGTCCAACCATTCCCCAAAGTTTTATCGCAATCGGATGAACGGTTTAGGAAAGCATTTGATATTACCTTAAAGGTCACGGTCAAGGTCAAATCCAATACGACCACTGGGTAGCCAAGGGAAAATCCTTAAAGATTTGTATTAAACATGTTTCTCTAAAATGTTTTCCCGCTGAGATAATCGGCCGTACCGGGACTTTTTGGACACCCTGTATAAGATTTACTAACTCAGAAACCATCGCGGGCATGCGTCCAACCATTTCCCAAAATTTCATCGCAATCGGATGAACGGTTTAGAAAGGCATAAGAGACATACAGACAGACAGACAGACAGACAAACATCCATTTTTATATATATAGATTAGTGGTGCACTGTTCTTGGATTTAAACTTTAATGTGTTAGATATCTGTTTTAAGCACTCTTTCCCTTTGTTTTATTGGGTCGTTGATTATATTTTTTATAGTTTTATAAAATTCCGTTTCTATTTAATATTTCAGGTGTAAATTTTCATTCCCCTGGGTTGTATCTCCTTCGCTTTACAGCCATTAGATATAAAGTGAAAGAGTATTTGGTATGCTTAAGCAGCTTTAAATTAAGATCTACCTACAAAAACTCTGTTTAAAAGTCGTAGTAGATAAGTAAATAAAAAAGTTACTCTAATAAGTCTTTAAAAAAATGTTAAACTTGTGTGTCCACAATATGCATGTCATCCCCCTGCACATGTTAAAATTCCATTAAGGCCTGGGAAATGGAGCCAGAGGTTTGTTTTACCAGGAAAGAGTAAGTAGCAAGTGATGCTCAGTGGGTTTACAAAAACTGATTGGTTTACGTGCATTTATTCTCAAGTTAATCTATAAGTTATACAATTTTTTTCTGTAGTCACATTGAAACTGTCATTCCCCTGGTAAGTAATAGTTCTAGTGAATATTGAAATTATGTTGTGAACTAGAAGTAAATAACTAAGGTTAACATTAATATATGTCTGGGTGTAAGCCTTATAATGAAACTCAGCCCGTTCAAATTTAATTGAAAATAACCTCATATTTTGTCATTCCCCTGGTGTCATTCCCCTGGATGTTTCTACCGGGGAATGAGCATTATGAAAGGCAAGCTCGTAAGAAGGGTATACTTTTGATGCGATATATGTTATCCGTAGTAATTTTGCCTCCTGATCACGAATCCGGTGTCAAAATTTGGCCATCACATCACGTTTTTGTTTTAATCTCAAAAAACCAGCCAGAGATCATGATTTTCAAAAAGTTAATGGACTTAAACCAAATTCGGTATAGGGGGTTTTTTGGGTCGCTGATCACGAATCTGAAGTCGGATTTCAAAAATGCAAGATGGCGGATCCAATATGACTTACGAGATTTTCGAAAATCGACGGATTTGTGCCAAATTTGGTATAAAGGGGTTATTAGGGTCGTTGATCACGAATCAGAAGTCAGATTTCAGACATTCAAAATGGAGGATCAAACATGGCGGACGAGATTTTCGAAAATGTTGAACTTTTGCAAATATAACTTCATATTCGTGATCAGCGATCCAAAAAAAACCCTATACCAAATTTGGCGTAAATCCGTTGATTTTCGAAAATCTCGTCCGCTATATTGGATCCGCCATCTTGAATTTTTGAAATCCGACTGCAGATTCGTGATCAGCGACCCAAAAACCTCCTATACCGAATTGGTTTAAGTCCATTAACTTTTTGAGTCATTCCCTTCCTGCTAAATTTAAAGAAAAGCTAAATAAAATAAAAAATAATGACAAAAATGAACTGTCTCCGGTAAATATTTGATTTTAATTGGTAAACCAAGCTTTTATTCTAGTTTTCTCTCAAAAATATAGGTTTTTTTGTGACCAAAATGGAAAGCTGTTTTCTTTCATTTCCGGGCATTCACCCATATATTTCTAACATACGGTAGTGTTCACGAATATTGTAAAATATCGTAGGAATGTTACTGAAAAGTTACTTGCAAAAACGTGCTTTGGGGGTGTAAATGATGATATTTTGTAATTTCCATCGTAACACCAGAGGCGAAGAAGAGATGAAATAGAAGTGAGGTGCATGTACACTTCACATTTGACAGGTCGGTATATAAATTGGAACATACGATAGTAGTATAATACGAAAGAGGAAATATATCATTTTTAATAATTATGTCATTATTATCTATAGAATTGATCAACTCATATTAATACAGTTTCTTAAGGGGTAAGGCCACCATGGAACTTTTCAAAAATCGATTTTTTTTTTATTAGCTTAAAACCTTCCTTAAACCCTCAAGAATAAGAAAAAAAAGGTTTCGTAGTCAAAAAAATTTCGAATCGGTCGTTTACGTCAATTTACAGAGACGCCGCGCGGCACATTAACACTTAGCGCCATAGCCAACTATACGGTTTCCACCGCGCTCGGGCGAGCCAAACTACATTGAATAGGGAGATCTCCCCGATTAGTGGGCTAACTGTTAATTAAATGCATGTTGAGACGTATTATCGGAGTTGAGGCTCGTGTCATTAGCAGTACTATTCGGCCATTTATTTTATGTAAAGTCATTCTAGCTGTCAGACGGACGCCGCGTGCGTGATTTTGCTTCGTGTTTCATCAGTTTATCTTTTTACTACGAGTTACTGAAATTAGTGAATAAAATGTGTGATAAATCGAAATATGGTGGCTATAAAGCTAAACGAGGTGGAAGAAGTTTGTTTAAAAAGCCGTCTATGTCACGAAAGCGACCTGCAAACCGTTATGAAGCGGAGGCACTCGATTCCTCCGAAAGCGTCGGCACGTCCGCTAGGAAATTGAAGCTAAGTGGCGATGCTCGTAATATCGAAGTTGATGCATCGTTCGGTTATCGTTTCATCAATTTTGTGGCTGTTTTTTCAACAATTTCGTCAGTAGTGAAGTGTAAAATATGCGACTCAGGCGTCACATTTACTGAAAGTAGTATACGCGGACTTGGTTTTAAAATAGTTCTATCTTGTGAAAAGTGTGCGAAAACTGAAATTCCAAATTGTCCACTCATCAATAACAAAGCATATGACATCAATAGAAGAATTATTATAGCCATGCGACTGCTTGGAGTAGGTTTACACGGAATGAAGAAGTTCTGTGCTTTTATGGAACTTCCTCGGCCAATATTTCACTCATTTTATGATAAAGTAGTCAACATTATTTGTGATGCTACTGAACGCGTTTCCAAGGCTAGCATGGAAAATGCAGTAAAAATAGAAAAAGAAGAAAATGCAAGAAAAGGTTTACCAAATGAATTGATAGTATCAGGAGACGGTTCGTGGAGAAAGCGGGGATTTTCATCATTGTTCGGTTTGGTGTCTTTGATCGGATGGAATACTGGGAAAGTAATCGATATAATTATAAAATCCAGTTACTGCAAGGCGTGCGAATATTGGAGAAAAATAAGTGATACTGCAGAGTATGATGAGTGGCTTGAAATACATCAAAATGATTGTCAAATAAATCACACGGGGTCGGCTGGTAAAATGGAGGTAGATGCAGTTATCGAAATGTTTCAGCGCTCTGAAACTTTATATCAAGTAAAATACGGCAGTTACATTGGAGATGGCGATAGTAAAACCTTTACAGGTCTTTTGAAGTCTGAACCATATGAAAGCTTTGTTATACATAAAAAAGAATGCATCGATCACGTGCAGAAAAGAATGGGCACTAGACTAAGAAATTTAAAAAAGAACGTACGCGGTCTCGGCGGAAAAGGAAAATTAACAAATAAACTTGTCGACGAGCTCTCAATTTATTATGGTTTGGCTATTCGCAGAAATCACGACTCTGTGGAAAAAATGAGAAATGAAATTTGGGCGACGTTATATCACAAGCTGTCAACGAATGAAAATCCTCAACACAGCAAGTGTCCAGCTGGTGAAAATTCATGGTGTTCGTGGCAAAAGGCAAAAGCCACCAATACATCAATTAGTACTTTTTTACACAAGCCGGCTCTATCGAAAACAGTTTTCGACGCAATTAAACCAATCTACGAAGAGTTGAGCAGCGACGACCTTCTAAATCGATGCTTAGGTGGTTTTACGCAAAATAGCAATGAAAGTTTCAACGCAACGGTGTGGTCAATGTCCCCAAAATCTACGTCAAGCGGAAAAACCGTACTGGATATTGCTGGGAATCTTGCCGTGTGCACTTTCAACGATGGAATTTGTAGTATAATGCAAGTTATACGACAGTTGGACATGACAGTTGGAAGGAATTGCTACAATTTCTGCGTTGAGGCGGACGAACTCCGCGTCGATTTTTCGAACCGATCGCTGACTGAGGCTGCAAAAACAGCTCGAATTGCCGCAAAATCAGCCAGAAAAGAAGAAGAAGAACTCAACATTAACATAGAAGGCCAACTATACGGTGCAGGCATCGCGGATTAAAGGTATACTATAATTTTCGACCGTAAAATGTTACTTAAAACTTTAAACGCGTTTTTCTCAGAAATCGGGCGAACCGATAGCGGCTACAAATCTTTATCGATTGCCTTGCAATTTTGAGGGTATCTTTATACCTATATAATCTAATAGACCACGTAGGGGTTTTTCGATAAGTTGTAAACTTTTTGTTTTATAAACGATTATGTATGAAATTCTTATGCGAAAACGTGAACTTTTCTTTTATATACTCACCATTTCTCGAAAAATCAATATTTTCAAAATCCCCTACGTGGTCTATTAGTTTATGATATATATTAAAGAAAAATCTTTGGATTTTTGTTCTAGGTTCACGCTTGTGGGTACAGCCGGTTCGCCCGTTTTGGACCTCCACAAAAAATTCATCGTAGAAACCGGACCCTGGAACGGCCATTTCTTAGCCAAAAATTAAAAACAAAATATTTTTTAGTAGCTTTGAAGATACTTGATAAAGTACTTTATAAGAAAATTCTATAGCTTTTACACTACTCCTAAAAAAAAATGCACAAAATCGTCCTTCTTTCTTGACGCACATGGTGGCCTTACCCCTTAATTTATGTAGAGTAAGTTCGGTGTATTTTAAATAGTGAAATACTGGATATAATTGTGTTATTTATAATTTGTTACAGAAATAAACGTGCTGGTGTTCAATTCTATCCAGAAGGACTTCAAATCGTATGCGAACCTGAGGGGGTTTCTTTCGAACGAGGGATCATCCACTTGTTGTTCCAAGAACTAGTTGCATTAGTTCATTCGGCGAACTGGATCTGCTACCTCGAGTGCATGGACGTGCGTCACTTTAAAAATGGATGAAAATATTCATCCTTGAATATCCTCCCAACCGTGGGCTTGCTGATTCTAACTTCTGTTGCCACAGCCTGAATACTCGTTCGAGGGTTATTCCTTATTCTTTCTAGCACAGAGCGTCGATATTTTGCTGCACCTGTATTCTTCTGGGATTTCCTAAAATAATTATAAAAACCCTATATAATTCAGCCCTGACAAGTACAATCCTATCGAGGTGTACCTTATCGAGGAGATCTTTCGACGTAATGATTCCGAAACGTTTCTATGATGTTCTGCAACATTCGCGAATTTATCGAGAAATATATATTTCTAACATACAGTAGTGTTCACCAATATTGTAAAATATCGTAGGAATGTTACAGAAAAGTTACTTGCAAAAGTGTGCTTTGTGGGGTGTAAATTATGATATTTTGTAATTTCCATAGTTATACCAGAGGCGAAGAAGAGATGGAATACAGGTGAGGTACATGTACACTTCACGTTTGACAGGTCGGTATATAAATTGGATAGTATAATACGAAAGAGGAAATATATCGATGAAGAAAAAAAAATAATAAAGTAGTTACTCCATTATTGTAATCCAATTCCATTGTGTATCCCTTATTTTTCTACCACGACTGTGATTGTTGATAGTGAAGAAAAATCAGATTAATTGGTTGATCCATCCACTATCAACAATCAAAGTCGTGGCAGAAAAATAAGGGATACACAATGGAATTGGATTACAATAATGGAGTAACTACTTTATTATTATTTTCTCTGTATCGATATATTTCCTTTTTCGTATTATACTATTACACAAGTTACAATTTATATACCGATCTATCAAACGTGAAGTGTACATGTACCTCACCTCTATTCCATCTCTTCTTCGCCTCTGGTATAACAATGGAAATTACAAAATATCATCATTTACACCTCACAAAGCATGTTTTTGCAAGGAACTTTTCTGTAACATTCCTGCGATATTTTACAATATTCTTGAACACTACCGTATGTTAGAAATATATATTTCTCGATAAATTTGCCAATGTTGCGAAACATCATAGAAACGTTTCGGAATTATTACATCGAAAGATCTCCTCGATAAGATACACCTCGATAGGATTGTACTTGTCAGGGCTGAATTATATAGGGTTTTTATAATTATTTTAGGAAATCCCAGAAGAATACAGGTGCAGCAAAATATAGACGCTCTCTGTGCTAGAAAGAATAAGGAATAACCCTCGAACGAGTATTCAGGCTGTGGCAACAGAAGTTAGAATCAGCAAGCCCACATTTGGGAGGATATTCAAGGATGAACATTTTCATCCATTTAAAGTGACGCACGTCCATTCACTCGAGGTAGCAGATCCAGCTCGCCGAATGAACTAATGCAACTGGTTCTTGGAACAACAAGTGGATGATCCCTCGTTCGAAAGAAACCCCCTCAGGTTCGCATACGATTTGAAGTCCTTCTGGATAGAATTGGACAGCATCACGTTTATTTCTGTCACAAATTGTAAATAACACAATCATGTCCAGCATTTGACTATTTAAAATATACTGAACTTACTCTACGTAGAAATTAAGAAACTATATCACGATAATAAATCAAAAGTAACGCGGTTATAATTAATTGACTCGTATCGGTATAAAATGTGAGACTTTAATTTTGTGGTAATAAAAAGCTATTCTCCTACATGTACATATTCTCCTCATGAATAAATTCCAAAAAGTAGTGAAATCTTCCCACAAAAACAGATTCTCTGTAAAAAAAAGGCGTCATGTTCATTAAGTGCCAAAAGAATTGATACGTTAAATACTTTCAAAAAAAGATTTGAAATCAATTAAGAGATCGCCATGATCAAGATTTATATTTAAAAAATAAAAGGCATCATTTGAGAGGAAAATTATTGTAAATCATGTTACTAAAAAATTCGACTAAAAATTTATAAAAAAAATTTTCATAAAAAAGAACTTGCCGCGTCTTTTACCTTCAAAATAAAAAATTCAGACAGGTAGAAAATTATAAATTATATTCGATGTTTATGCACTTATGATTTTAAATAAATTCATACACTCTTATATGATACCACCAGTATATAGTGGGAAAAATATGAGCACTCTCTCTCTCTCTCTCTCTCTCTCTCTCTCTCTCTCTCTCTCTCTCTCTCTCTCTCTCTCTCTCTCTCTCTCTCTCTCTCTCTCTCTCTCTCTCTCTCTCTCTCTCTCTCTCTCTCTCTCTCTCTCTCTCTCTCTCTCTCTCTCTCTCTCTCTCTCTCTCTCTCTCTCTCTCTCTCTCTCTCTCTCTCTCTCTCTCTCTCTCTCTCTCTCTCTCTCTCTCTCTCTCTCTCTCTCTCTCTCTCTCTCCTCCCCCTCCCCCTCCCCCTCCCTCTCCCCCTCCCCCTCCCCCTCCCCCTCCCCCTCCATCTCCCTCTCCCTCTCCCTCTCTCTCTCTCTCTCTCTCTCTCTCTCTCTCTCTCTCTCTCTCTCTCTTAAACGCGGCGTTCTTTTTTATGAAAATTTGTTTATACATTTTTTAGTCGAATTTTTTAGTAACGATTTACAATAATTTTCCTCTCAAATTGTGCCTTTTATTTTTTATATATAAATCTTGAACATGGCGATCTTAATTGATTTCAAATCTTTTTTGAAAAGTATTTAACGTATCAGTTTTTTTGGCATATACATATACATGTATATACAGGGGAGTCGAACCGTGCTTCGACAGGACTAAATATATTCCTGATTATACCGATGCTTAACCGAACCACCGAGTACACTGGAATGGGTATTTTTGTACAATGTGTCCACAAAGGATTACGCGGTCTATTACGTGCCATAATGTTCATTAACCTATTGCGAAATACCTCATTTCATTTACGATTGCATCTAGCAGTCTCGATACTTATATGTGGTGGAGAGAAAGCGAATTTATGAGGGGTGTTTATAAGTGATCGTCCCGAGAGCACATCCTACAAATATTAAAATATCGCTAGTGTAAAGATGTTTTACACTACCCACACACATTCATATCGCCATTGGCGCATAAACCAATATAAAATCCGTTCCCTTCAATACACGCCAGCGTAGCGGGTTGCATATCGGTTGACGCCTTCGATCCGCTGCAGGGGCCATGCGCCTGTGTCCGGCGCCAGGCGGATAACCGATATGCAACCCGCTACGCTGGCGTGTATTGAGGGGATCGGATTGTATGTATAGTTACAGTCAGTCAGGGTAACATTACCCATCCAGGTATCATTGGTCCAATAGTAAAAAATCGATTTTTGATGTCCCTATTACTTTATATGAAGCAAACGGCATTTGACGAAAAGATTATAAGAATAATGGTCGTATGTTATTATAACTCTTTGCAAATCATAAAATTTTGTTTTATTGCATAAATTATAAAAAACTAATTCTCAAATGGGAAAAACAGCCTTAAAATGAAAGTGTCTTGTACGCCTACATTGAACCCAATGACCACTGTGCCCTAAATTGTTACGCTTTTTTTTTCATTTACTATATTAATACTTAACCCTCCGTTAGGCGCGCGGGTATATGTAACGCAGGTAGTCGCGCTTGTATCAAATTGATACATCTTAAAAGGCAATGCATTTTCCTGAAAAGAAACATTCTAATGATTCAAAATGTGCACTATAATAAAAAAAGTCAAGCATACTTATCAAAATGTATATATTACAAATAATTACATTTATACTTATACACACTGTAGGAAATTATACCTATGTATCGCATAATAGAAAATTCATCGTGGCGCCACGGGCAATCACTGTAAAACTGGCTTGGCATTCAACGTGTTAAACTGGAATATTCAGTTCAATTAAAAAACACACACAAACCACTGTCTAAAAGCTTCACAAATTTGTTTTAACTGCCTAGGTCACAATGAACGTAATTGAAACTAATTCCACAAAACAAACACATTGAGTCGCACGTGTATCAAACTGATACAAATACTACCACCACTCGTCCCTTTTAGGTAGCTAGAGGCTCTGTCGCTGATGGGCGGGGCTTGTAATTCCACGAAGTTGTTTGAAACACATCTACAGACAACTACTAAGAATTTCAATATCGTAAGTTTTTGCATTTCTAAGAAATCTGCGTAAAGCAAAGCCATGTATCAATTTGATACACGCGCGACTAACGGAGGGTTAAACGTTTAAAAGTGGTCCAAAGTTTTAAATGCTTCAAAAACACATCAAACATGCCTGATTTTTTAGATGTGGGCCAATGTTACAAGAGTCGAGGGGGTAACTTTGGCCCACCTTTATTAAAAAAAATATATATATTTACAAGAAATAAAACACATACCTACTACTCTTTGAAAAACGAACGTAATGCATTGTTTGTCATTGTTACCAACTATAAATTTAAGCTAATTTGACGTACTTTAAATGTATTTGAAAAAATACAACTAACGTGGTCCAGTTACCCTGACTAACTGTACTGTTATAAAATAAAATCTCTAATTTGAAATTCAATTTCAAAAAAACGGCTCACTGAAGAATAAATAAATAGAACTTCTTTATTTAAAATAAAATTAATTGAAAGAAGAAAAATAAATAAATAGAAATAAGCCATATTTGAGACATTTATAAATTTCATCGGAAATACGTTCCGATTTTATTTAGCACCAAGAGTGTTATTTTTCTGGCATTCATTTAAAGAAACCAATTTAAAAATTAAACGAAACAGGGTTTTATCTTTTTTCACTCTGCTTGCGTGTCAACGACTTCTACCGTACAATTCGGTTATCGCATAAAAAATATTCACATTTTTTAATTCAATTTGTAATCTGCACACATATTCAATCTCACACAAAAAAGAAAATATCCGAGAAAATAATTATTCACAAAGTTACAAATGCTTTTCTCTCTACTATACGAGTATTATGACGTCATCGAAAAGCCATAAGAAACGTATGTCAAGGAGCAAGTACGAGAGAGATAGACTTACAATATTATGATGCATGCTGCATTTTTAAATATTGTTTACCAGTTTTAATAAAACCGAATGTGAAAAGTAAAAAAATATAATTTTTTTTCCAAATTTTTCGAATCTACAATAAAAATAATTAGTGGGAGAACCGAATTTCAACTATTTTCTCTTGGCTTAATTAAATGTAGGGTAAACCACCCAGTTGTTGGACACTTAAGCATTTTACAAGATTTGAGACCGTGTTAAAAAGATATTTTTCTATCTAGAGATATGAGTGGTGGCTGGTTTTGATTAAAAATATATTGGCTTTACATTATAGTAACTTACAATTTTAAGTTGGAAAGAATATAATTTTCAGCAATATAAAAAGCTGGGATAAAGTCAAAAAACTTAGTTATTGGACAGTGTTCTTATTCCTTGGAAATACTCAATCCAGTAATTGGACAGTCAAAAATCAATAAGCCAGGTACGGTTGTTCGTGATATTTATTAAAGTAAAAACTAGGAATCTTGTTTTTATTTATTTAAATCAGACTGTCCAATAACTGCAAGGTGTCCAACGACTGGGTGGTTTACCCTACTTATTCTAATTTTCACAGTATTTCCTTCGAATCATTTTTTACAATAAATGTAACGTTTCCCGCTAAAGGGAAATTAGTAGCGCACCCCGTATTTTAGATTCCAGAGTCGTAGTACATCGAGAAGCGCGCGAAGCTTTTGATATTCATAATTCAGTTACGTTACTTACGCGAATGTCCATTTCTCCCGACAACTCGTCTATACATCTCGCATATTTATAACGTCGCGTGCCAATATTAGAACTGCCATGTAAAATTCATGGGCATCGAAATGTGCCACTAACTCGATAACTTTTTTTCCTTTTACTGCTTCAGACTCTATCGCTCCATTACCGCTGACCGAGATAAGGAACGAGCCTCTCGTATCTTTAATATTTCTTTAGCGGTATATCAACAATTTTTTAAGTAATTTAAATATCTAGAAGTCAAAATATAAATATTTGATGATTTTTAAAGCGTTATTTCGCTTTTTTCTATTTTCCGTAATTAAAAAAAAAATTTTTACAAACGACATCAGATATCTCATTCAGTATTGTGATATCCCAATAACGCGAGTTGACGGACGCGCCAAAGTCTCGTTAACTCGTCATACGTGAGTTGCGTCGACTAGTCGCGAGGAATCGGTACGTCCTAATCGCGATTGCGCTTCCGTAAATTGTATTTCCCACGCGCGCGCGATAATACTCACCCCGAAGTTGCCTGGATATCGACCTCTGGCCACGAGGGTCGTCGACGGCAGAACATCAGTGGCGGCCGATCGGAGGGAGCTGATCGCTGCCTGAAGGAACCGACTCTCCGCGGGAAGACGCCGCTAGCGCCGCCAATTCCGCCTCCGGTTACAGAGTGCACCGTTAAGCCCGGGACGGAGCTGCAGTCCAGGGTTCGTCGACGTGTCGACAGAGAACGGGCGTGTGGCGGCGTTACCGTTCCTGGTGGTGGTACTACCTGAAGAAGTAAAAAGAAGGGGTTTTGAGAAATCGAAAGATGATAGTGAAAAATTATTTCTAAACGTAATTTAAAAATCATATTGATTTTAGTCTTAATCATTAATGATATGAGTTTTACTACATCTGCGACTTCCGGATAATAGCCGAGTGTGACAATATTCGTAATATTAATAATAATGATTGCGAAAGTCAGCCATTTTTCATATTATTTGTTTTGATGGAATGAAAAAATCATTGTATTTATTCAGGACAGTGACTTATTAGCGCAATTATACATGCTAATGCCTTTAAAGGAGTATCACAATATAATTACTTTGGCAAAAATTATCAAGGTTTGACCATCGACCTAAGCTGAATACAGTATTAAGGGCCACGTATCTGTTTTCAGGCTTATTTTCTCCGTATGTGATAATTTCTACATAAATAAAATATAGTATATGAAGTACGATCAAACTTTTGAAGTAAAACTTCTATAGGCGCCTTGGGCGTGAATCGGTTTTGTCGGAGTCAGGTATGTGACAAAAATCCGACACCATGAGTCATCACTGTGCCTCATAGGTCGAGCGTTTGGAGAGGGAAGGGAGGAATGCAGGATCGGTAATATCGCGGTTACCATTACCGGCAGACGTTAGCCTAGTAAGTTAAGTGACCTCACTGGCCCCCCGAATAAATTTGGCGCTTGCGTATACAGCTGACTGGGGATCAGTATGGCGTCTTCATTCGTGTGCGTGCTATAAGTGATATTCATTTGTTTTGTTTCGTGCTATTTTTGAGTGACATTTAATTGAATTAATTTATAATGGCGAAATCAAATGCGCAGAAATGTAAGGAATATCATGAGAGACAACGTAAAAAGGATGCAAGTAGTGTAAAAAAAGTGAAAAAGTCTGGGGCCCAACGCATGAGGGAGAGTAGGTTATGAAAACAACTGAGAAACACAGTGAACCAAATTCCCGACGATCAGTTATTAACCAGTGAACCTGAAAATCATAATGTGCAAAATGAAAATGACATTTTAGCTCCTAACAATTCATCTTCGGTTCAACCCGCTTTTGTTGACAATGATATCTGCGACGAGCCAGGACCATCCAATTTACGACGCAATGAACCAGGACCACGTGAACATAATTTATGTCAGGACTTGCCATATAGTCATTATAACCGAAATAAAATCGCACATAGGGAATTCAGTAAAAAGTTTATAAATAATACTTTCGGTCATACGTGCTCTATTTGTGATAGGTTATGGTTTCAAGACGCTTTAAAAATTTCCGTTCGTGAATAAGAGGATATTTTGAACGTAATTCTCCCTCGGATTAATGGGGAAATCATTCAAATCTGCTACACCTATCGTCAAGCACTCAAAAAGAATACTATCCTTGCAATGGCCACTTACAACGGTTTCAAATATCCACCGATACCCGACCATTTACCTCCACTAGATTTGGTATCAGAGCGACTTATATTTCCACGAATCCCCTTTATGCAGATTCGTCGATTGAGACATGTAACATGGTCAATATGGAATTTACGGACAGGTCATTAACGTAGCAGTATCTGTGGACACAATGGTTCATCAACTGCCGCGAGGCGTTTGTACATCAAGAACTACATAAGATGTCGGTAGTTGATACTGGAGGATTACCGTATGAAATCACATTGTAAAGAGGACACATGTCGCAGGCAAATAGTAACTTTAGGCAGATAGTATCTGCCTAGGCAAATACTAACTGCCTGGGCAAATAGCTTTTCTTTATAATTCATTCCTAAATGACTAGGCAGATACTATTTGCCTAGTCAAATAGTATCTGCCTAAATGTTCTTTAGGCATATAGCATATAGATTAGTTATTTATATAACCAGTTAGGAAATGCCTCATTTTGCATAACGAGTGAAATTATTGCAATATCTATCACATGAGTTACACAGAATGCATTTCCTAACGTGTTGCATACAAGATTTTTTCAAATTATTCCTAAAACATGCGAGCGGTTGGTTAGGCAAATGGTCATTTCAGGCAAATAACTTTTGTGGCTCCGCTCGCTTCGCTCGCTCCGCCGATTCAAGCCTAACCTAATCTAACCTAATCTTATCAAATCTAATTTATTTATATTTTAATGCATTGGACTGGGTTAGGTTAGGTTAGGGTCGGCGGAGCGAGCGAAGCCACAAGAGATAGTTTCCTAGGCAAAGCTATTTGCCTGCAAATAACTTTTGTGGCTCCGCTCGCTTCGCTCGCTCCGCCGATTCAAGTCTAACCTAACCTAACCTAATCTTACCAAATCTAATTTATTTATATTTTAATGCATTGGACTAGGTTAAGTTAGATTAGAGTCGGAGGAGCGAGCGAAGCCACAAGAGCTATTTTCCTAGGCAAAGCTATTTGTCTGAAACGACCATTTGCCTACGACATAAAAGCTTGATTAGGTATTTAGAAATTTCCCGCACTGGATAACATAAACAAACATCCATTTACAATTATCAAACCCACACCTAATAAATTACTAAAATACTGAAGTTTATCTGAGGAACAACTACTTATGATATGCACATAACCACAAATTATTGAACTGAAATAGACTAGATACTATTTGCCTAACAACGGTTCCGGCAGATACTATTTACCTAGGCAAATGGTGTTTAATAAAAAATAAACATGATAAAGCTATTTGCCCAGGCAGTTAGTATTTGCCTAGGCAGATACTATCTGCCTAAAGTTGCTATTTGTCTGCGACACACACAACAAATATAAAACTTCGTTGGTAACCTCAAAAAAAAACGTGTACAGGGTACACGCAACAGAAGTGAAACTTCATGCGTAAATCCACGAAATACTAATATTGAAAACAAAATTAGAAAAAAAATAACATTGGAAAACATTGATGATTATACGCAAAACTTCTCGTCACCTTCTTGACTGCATTATTATATTTTATTCTGTTTTTTTTCACCTTACCTTTATTTTTCTAATTTTGTTTTCCAATGTTATTTTTTTTCTAATTTTGTTTTTCAATATTAATTTCGTGGATTTACGCATGAAGTTTCACTTCTGTTGCGTGTACCCTGTACACGTTTTTGTTCTTTTACTAGCAACCCCTTAGCTGCCATCGAAAACTATTCTTTTATAATTGTTAATGCACATTAAAGTAAATATAAGTAAAACAAATATCTCATATTTCGATGAATTCCCCGAAAATGATTTCCTCAGATTATCAATTTTTTTCATTAAGGGTTATTAACCTTAACCATTATAGATGATATCATTCGGCAGTAACTGAGAAATTATTTTAATAAAAGAAAAATTTCTCGCAGCTTAAATTGAAATTATCTCGACATTATTTTACGGAGAAAATTTTGCGCTCTCATTTAAACCGATATATTACCATTGAACTATTAATGCCGGGTTTACACGCTTGGCGCTTGCCACAAACTCCAAGCCTTCACAAACGCTTGGCTGGATTTGGATGCCAGTTTACACGCTTGGCACTTGCCACAAACTCCAAGCCTACGCAAGCCTTCACAAACGCTTGGGTACGCTTGGGTACGCGGGTACCACGCGTCCGTCGAAAGACACGTGCACCAGTGCGCATTTTGTATTTATGACTGTGATGCTATTAAATGGTTCGAACCGTTGTGTCGAATTCCGTTTATCGCGAGACGGAACAGCGACCGATGGCTGAGTAGAGAGAGAATAAACTAAATACGCTTTGAATTAGACAAGTTAGTTAATACTTGACGGTAGGTTATAAATTAACGGTTTATCCGCTCATTATTTTTCGATAGAATAGCAGTCCTAAATTAGTATAGAATATTTGAATTTTACCGCTATAAAATCTAGAAACCCTTGAAAGTTATACGGACTTTAGATCAAATCTAGTTGCGTACGTGACACTATTACGACAGGAACGCACGTTTGTCCGCCTCCAGTGCAATACGAAGTCCGTCCGCAGTCCGCACAAACGTTTGGCAAGTGTGTAAACCCGGCACAAACGCTTCGTAAGCTGCCGCAAACTTCCTTTGATTTGTGCTAAAAACCGACACTCGGTCGGATCGGCTAACAAGCCTACACAAGCCAAGCCAAACGCCCTATTCACACGTTTGAATTTATGATGGCTTGTCGAGGTTTGGCAAACGTGTAAATCCGGCATGACACTTGTACCTACACCGATTCTGGCCCAAGTTTCATCCAGTTCTAACTAACTTGCCAATTTTTTGCGAAACTTTGGTACTCAATTCCTGATAAAGACGTGGCTAAGGTCTGATAGAGCAAGAGCCAGCGACAGCCAGACCTTCGTTATTTTATAAAGGCTGAAAGTTTCTCAGTGTATGTCCCTAATAGAGGTAAGAACGATCCCCGAATATGAAATTTGGATCATGGTGGCTTTGGCAGGTAACAGGTGGCAAAGGTGTAAAAAAATGGACCTTACTTTCGTTAAAGTATAAAGCTCAGTTTTTATATATTTCGTTCGGAATAATATTAGAAATCACGTCGTCCATTGCCAGACACTTAGTATGGTTCCAACCCCCTGCCAGACGCCCTTAAACTATAATAAATTGTAATTAAACTTTCATCATAGTATAAAAGCTAAATTTTATATATGTTATTTGGTGTGGTGTATTCAACCACGCAAGTATTGGGTAACACCTAGATATTGGGAGAAAGGGCTCTCCGTCAGAGTTAGTTGCGTGCTGACATAAATATTCACATGTAACTCCTAAGATTTAACAACTGGCGACGAGGATTACAGAACCTATGTACGCGAGTGCGATAAATAGTGTCGCGAAAACACGTGCGTAGAGCCAAGCTCCTGGGCGTTATATATTTACACAGAAAACTCTAATGGAGGAAAAGCCGAAAGGAACGGCGTGGATTCAAAAACTAAATAAACAAGAAATTATCGCAGAGTTAGAGAAAAGAGGAGAATCTATCGAACAAACAGACACCTACGATATTTTGAGAAAACAATTGAGAGATACAATTAAAAAAGAAGCTTACACGACGCCGGAAAATTCAGAAGTAGAAACTGAGTTAGACGGAGAAGACAGTATGGCCAATCAGAAATTCGAATTTCAACCAAACGACGACTGGGAACTTTTCGAGGAAAAGCTGGAGTGTTTGTTTATTACCAAGAACATAACAGACAACAAAGTGAAAGTGGCCACGCTAGTGACAAAATTAACCTCAGAGCCACATGCGCTTCTCAAGCAGCTAATCACACCAGCAAAAATCAAGGACAGCAGGTACGAGGACTTGACGAAGGTATTATCAGAACACCTAAAACCGAAGCCATCGGAAGCCATGGAGCGATGTACTTTTCACACAACAAAACAAGAATCGCACGAGTCAATTACTGACTTTATAGCGAGACTAAAAAAATTGTCAATTCATTGCAATTTTACAGAATTAGACAATGCCATTCGAGACCAATTAGTGTGCGGGATCAGTGATAAAGACATCAGAATAAAGTTATTTGAAGAAAAGGAATTAACATTGAAAAAAGCGCAAGAAATAGCGATAGCGCGAGAAGCAGCAGTGAAAAACGCTACAAAATCGAATAATACCCTGGAGAATAAAAGTGTAAGAAACGAGGTATACGTTATACAAGGTGACGAGCAGAGGACATGGCAACGCAGAGGCCAGCGAGAAAGAGGTATACAAGGGAAGGCGGCCAGCGACTACAACAACACACAGCAGCAGCCGAGTCAACATTCCACGGGATCATCCAAACCGGGCTGTTATCGCTGCGGGAAGGTAAATCACCCGAGTAGCGAATGTCGTTTTCGAAATTATGTATGCAATAACTGCAATAAAAAAGGGCATTTAGCGAGAGCGTGTAAAAGCGGTAAAAATGTAGCGCAAAAGTCAACCGAAATAAAAAGATTAACAGCAAACGAAGAAAGCGACGAAATCACGGACGAAGATAGCGATGAAACGCGAGATCACGAAAAGAATTTTTTTTCTATCAATCAAATAAATGTAACAGACTCGCGTAAAGATAACAACGTAGCTAGAGAAGAAATAGTTAATCACACAAGCAATAATAGCACAGGGATAGTACCCATGTACGTAGAATTAAAAATAAACGGAAAAAATATTAAATTCGAGATTGACACAGGTACATTTGCAACTGTAATTTCTGAAAAAACGTACAATAAATATTTCAGTAAAAATAAAATCACAGAAACAGAAAAAGACTTAAGAGCGTATGGAGGACACGCATTAGTACCAAGAGGCGAACTAACTGATTTAGAGGTCACGTTCAATAATACGACGAGAATATTGAAATGCTTTGTTTTGCCGGGAACAGGACCAGCGCTAATGGGCCGAGAATGGCTTACACAGTTCAGAGCATGGCCTTTAACCATACCGAAATTCGATTCAAATACAGTAAATAAAATCGAAGAGACCTTGTGTGATTATCTAGCTCGACACTTCCCTACGTTGTTTAGCGACTCACCTGGATTATATAATAAGAGTACAACTAAAATCCACATAAAAGAAAATACGCAGCCAATAGCGTTAAAATGCAGACATGCTGCATATGCATTACGACTAATGCTCGAAAAAGAAATAGAGAGGTTAGTTGAATTAGGACACTTAAAACGGGTGGATGTATCAAAGTGGGCAACGCCTATCGTGCCAGTATTGAAAGGCAACAATGAGAAATACGAATTTGCGGAGATTTTAAACTGACGTTAAACCCGCACCTACTTATAGATAAATACCCGTTGCACACTATAGACGAAATTTTCGCAAAACTACAAGGAGGTAAATTTTTTTCCGAATTGGATCTCAAACATGCGTATATGCAATTTCCGGTTGACGATGAAAGCGCGGAATTGTTAACGATAATTACACATAAGGGCTTGTATAGATACACAAAAATACCCGAAGGAATCTCACCAGCACCGGCAGACATACAGCGTAAAATGGACGAGTGTTTGAGTGGGATTGACGGAGTTATTGCATATCTAGACAATATATACGTATCAGGAAAGACTGAGGAAGAGCATTTGGGAAATTTAAAAATAATGTGTAAAAGATTGCAAGATTGCAACTTACGGCTAAACTTAAAGAAATGTAACTTTATGAAATCGCGTATTGATGTATTAGGGTTCGTAATAGACAAAGACGGTCTGCACAAATCAAAATCAAAAATCAACGCAATGGTAAACGCACCGTGACCGACAAACGAAAAGGAACTTGCATCGTTATTAGGGCTTGTAATTTTTTATGCCAGATTCTTGAAAAACAGATCAGTAAAGCTAAAGCCACTTTACGACTTACTAAATAAAGAGAAAGAAGAGTGGGATGATGAATGCGAAACCGCATTTAAATGGGTAAAAAATGAACTAATAAATCCGAGTTTTTTAGCTCATTACGATCCAAATGAGGAAATATTACTCGCGTGTGATGCATCGGATTACGGATTATCCGCGATTCTGTCCCACCGATATAAAGATGGTTCAGAAAGGCCAATCGCGTATGCGTCAAAGAAAATACCCAAGACCGAATTAAAACGTGCAATTATTGATAAAGAAGCAATGGCAATAGTCTTCGGATTTAAACGATTCTATCAATTTGTATTCGGTAAGGAAATTACATTACGTACAGATAATAAACCATTAGAATTAATATTAGGACCTAGAAAAGGAATACCGCAAACGGCAGACAACAGATTGCAACGATATGCGTATTATCTCTCTGGATACCGTTACAAAATAGAACATGTGAAATCCGAGAGAAATGCGAACGCCGATGCATTGTCGCGACTACCAGTAGAGGACGATACGGATATTTCAAACTTGTACAGTAAAACTCCGTCACAGGTTTATTTCTTCGAAAATCAATCGATTGCCTTTAATAGTAAAATGCTTGCGGCAGAAAGCAAGAAAGATAAAGTTATTAGCGACATGATACGTCATGTAACAGGCGACTGGCCGAATTACAACGATCTCACCGAAGAAAAAAAAATTTTCTTTAAAATTAGATTCGAACTAAGTGTAGAGAAAGAGTGCCTCTTCTGGGGAGTGCGCGCATGCATTCCAGAAAAAATGCGATTCGCAATATTGAACGAACTACACGCAATGCATTTCGGAATTGTAAAAATGAAAATGTTCGCGCGCTCATATGTGTATTGGCCGGGTATAGACTCAGCGATAGAAGAAATCGCAAATACATGTAAAACGTGTTTAATAGACAGAAAAGTTCCGAATAAAACACCACTAACGACGTGGCCATTTCCAAGTAAAGTATGGGGCCGCATACACTGTGATTATGCGAAATTTGAAGGTGACATGTATTTAATTATAATAGATGCACACAGCAAATGGCCAGAAATAATAAACTGCAAAAAAAATACGGATGCGCAAAGGCTCATAAAAGAATTTAAAATTCTATTCACAAGATTTGGATTACCTATTCACTGCGTGACAGACGGAGGTCCGCAGTTTAGAAGCGCAGAATTTTGCAAGTTTCTCAAGGTAAATAATATAGAGTATACCTTTTCGCCTCCGTATCACCCAGCAACGAATGGGGCTGCGGAAAATTTTATACAAACATTCAAGCATAAGGTAGCGAAAATTGTAAAAGGGGGAGAGAAAGTGGAAAACGAGTAAATTCGTTTTCGATTATAGAAACTACCCGCACTGTACGACGGGTAGAAGTCCTGCAAATATAATGTACAACCGGAACCCGAGAACCCGGTTCGATTGTTTAAAACCGAATGTATCTGCGTACGTTGAAAAACAACAAAGACGACAAATCGTCTCACGACCGGGAAATCGAAAAGTAAATGTAAGCATAGGAGATAAGGTTTATATGGATGCGCACGGCGTAAGAGACGAAAAACGAATTGAAGGTAAAATTGTAAAGCAAACTACGCCTTCCACTTATGTCGTTCAAGCGGATTCTGGAAAACCGCATAAGCGGCACATTGATCAACTAATTGTACCTCTGCGGCGATCCCCGAGACTTTTTAAATAAAAAAGGGGGAGAAGTTGTGGTGTATTCAACCACGCAAGTATTGGGTAACACCTAGATATTGGGAGAAAGGGCTCTCCGTCAGAGTTAGTTGCGTGCTGACCCCCGGCCAGCACACTGGAGCTCCGGCCCAGCCGCAAAGTATATGCCAATAAATATTCACATGTAACTCCTAAGATTTAACATTTGGGAACTATCAAAAGATGTTTCCCCAGTAGCCAGACAGTTTCGATGGTTCCTACATCTTGCCAGACACATTGAAAGTCTGTCGTAGGCTAGTATAGGTGTGAGCGCGAGGCACTATATATACAAGCGGGTGCGAGTGAAATAGTGAGTCCCCGGTCTATTGCGATCTTTTGTTGCGCATCTTTCATTTACTCAGTATCATGTGTTGAACAGTGTTTTTTGGATTTATCGGAAAATTTAATTGAAGACACACGTGGATAAAGGTGTCATGTAACATTTATTTTGCCACGGAGTGGAGTAGTAGTGACGAAGATAATGAAGATATCGACGACAATGATGAGAATCATTAAATATTTCTTTGAATCCAGTAATACATATTTGAAATCATATCAAAACATTATTGATTAATTTATTAAATTTTTGTTGCATTGATTTATAGACATGAAAAATTCTACTGAATCATTTTTTGAAAATTTATTTCTTAGTCATAAATAATTCTATATAATTAAATTTTCCGATAAATCCAAAAAACACTGTTCAATACATGATACTGAGTAAATGAAAGATGCGCAACAAAAGATCGCAATAGACCGAACTCACTATTTCACTCGCATCCGCTTGCATATATAGTTCCTCGCGCTCGCACCTACGGCAGACTTTCAATGTGTCTGGCAAGATGTAGGAACCATCAAAACTGTCTGGCTACTGAGGAAACATCTTTTGATAGTTCTCCAAATAACATATATCAAATTTAGCTTTTATACTATGACGAAAGTAAAATTACAATTTATTATAGTTTAAGGGTGTCTGGCAGGGGGTTGGAACCATACTAAGTATCTAGCAATGGACGACGTGATTTCTAATATTATTCCGAATGAAGTATATAAAAACTGAGCTTTTTATACTTTAACGAAGTTGAGGTCCATTTGTTTACACCTATGCCACCTATTACCTGCCAAAGCTACCATGATCCAAACTTCATAGTCGGGGATCGGTCTTACCTCTATTGGGGACATACACTGAGAAACTTTCAGCCTTTATAAAATAACGAAGGTCTGGCTGTCACTGGCTCTTGGGCTTGAAAATCATTAAATATTTCTTTAGATCCAGTAATTATATCAAAACATTATTGATTAATTTATTAAATTTTTGTTGCATTGATTTATTGACATGAAAATTCTACTGAATCATTTTTTGAAAATTTATTTTTTAGTCGTAAATAATTCTATACAATTAAATTTTCCGATAAATCCAAAAAACACTGTTCAACACATGATACTAAGTAAATGAAAGATGCGTAACAAAAGATCGCAATAGACCGAACTCACTATTTCACTCGGACCCGCTTGTATATAGTGCCTCGCGCTCGCACCTATACTATACTACGGCAGACTTTCAATGCGTCTGGCAAGATGTAGGAACCATCGAAACTGTCTGGCTACTGAGGAAACATCTTTTGATAGTTCCCCAAATAACATATATAAAATTTAGCTTTTATACTATGACAAAAGTTTAATTACAATTTGTTATAGTTTAAGGGTGTCTGGCAGGGGGTTGGAACCATACTAAGTGTCTGGCAATGGACGACGTGATTTCTAATATTATTCCGAATAAAATATATAAAAACTGAGCTTTATACTTTAACGAAAGTGGGGTCCATTTTTTTACACCTTTGCCACCTGTTACCTGCCAAAGCCACCATGATCCAAACTTCATATTTGGGGATCGTTCTTACCTCTATTAGGGACATACACTGAGAAACTTTCAGCATTTACAAAATAACGAAGGTCTGGCTGTCGCTGGTTCTCGGCCTATGATACAGGACTCAAGTGCAGAGACTTGGCTAACCAACTTCAAACTAGCCTTCGTCCAATTTCCAAATCCATTACGTAACTAATGCTGCTATGGGTACACATTTCTTGACCAAGACTCGAATTATATCTCATCTTGCGCCAATAATCAACTAATTGTCAAATCCGTAATTCAATCAATGCTAGCAAAACTACGGCATAAATTGTGTTCAAAAACTGGGTAAAGTACGATCAAGCCTTGGAAATAAATTATATAACTTTGAAACATAGTCAACTTTTGACCATGCTATTTATTTATTCTTTTAAAAATATCGTATTGGTTAGTTTATTAGAAATTTAATTTTTAAATTCTTATTATGAAATAGATCTCTTGGGCGGACAGAACTTTTATCGCCCTTGAAACTTAGCTGGTGCCTGGCGCAGGATTAAACTGTCGAGTCTTGATTAACCAGTCTTGTACCAATCTTGACCTAATCGTCGATCCTATCACTCAATTCTTGCTGACTCTGACTATACTCTACAAAGTAGTTTAAAAGAGAGTAACTTTCCTTTTTGAATCATAATATTTTGTAAACAAATTAATGAAGGTAAGAAGAATTTTACAACTCGGTAGTTGAATTATAACTTTTTAAATTAATTTTCTTAAATTTCTTTAATATTTTGAAAAATTGCATAATTTTCAGTCGTTTTTCTATAAATCAACACCTTTTAAGCATACAAATTTCCCCAATAATTTAATTAAAGACTATGGCTAGTTCATTTTTCATTGCCACTACCATACCCCAACAAACCTTAGGAAAGCCATGAGGCGTCATTTGCTGATTCGCCATTGTGCTCGTGTTCGTTGTGCCGGTGACGCTCCCTGTAGACCCGCTCCTTCCAGCGCCGCTCGTCGTCGAGTCCTCGCGGCTAAATGAGAATCTCTTCGGACTGAGACTCAGGTTGGCGACGCTATCGCTGACGTACTGTTGCAACGAGTTGAAGAAACTCATTCTCGACACTGATTTGCGCCGGTTTCAATTGGGAAAGTGCAGCCTCCTACCAAACCGAGGCACGCGGTGCGATGCTAACTCACGTGAACAATCGTGACTTCGCACTATAACACGAGCGACGATCTCTCGAGAAACATCGTCCTCAACGACGAACGCAGGACGCGACGCGACGGTATTTTCACTTCATTTTTGATGTGGTAATAGAAAGAACTGCTGTTCTCTTAACGATGATCCCGTGGATCAGATAATCTGAACGCGAACTCACTATTTACGAGAGAAGGTTTGCTCGACTATTGTGCCTGTGATTGCCGTCGGTTTCACTGGTGCGCACTTCACTAGGTCAACGTAGTTGCGTCTACCGTTAAACTGCATTGCTTTTTAAACTGCACCGGTCGAACTCATGTGACATTTGCCGTATTATCGTATCGTGTAGGAAATCTCGTCTTCTGAATGCTTGTTTTCCTTAAAAGTTATTTTTCGAATGACTCTCGCTTCTTGGTCCTTTCGTCTTAGCTGTGGCTGCTTTCATCTAAAACGAAAAATTTGTTGACGATTAATGAGTGCTTTGAAATAGTACTCGCATGTATTGTGCTAGTTATGCGGGAGGAAAGAGTTTTCACTTATGATCCATCCTATGATCACACAAATTAAGGATTCTATCTTTGTTGGATCCACTAGGAAAGCCGCCATGATTTGTCCTACCTTTTAGATCCATTCTCATTTCTAAATAAAAAATGTTTCACTGATGAATCATGGGTTTTCTGATAAAAGAGACTTAGCTACTACCAGAAGTTGTTCTTTCATAACCATTGTTGCTTGTTAAAGTAAATGTGAGTCAAACAAGTATCCCATATTCCAGCGATTACCTTATTATGAGATGTTTGTTTATTTTTCTTATATTAGAAAACATTAATCATTGTAAACTATAGTATTCGAAGATGGCTAAGGGATTATTGTAATGGAAAAGAAATCACTTACAACTTATAATTTCAATTAGGTGTTTTGCTGCTATCTTACGGGTAAAATTTAGCGCTGTAGTTTGGATCGATACATCCCAGGTAGCACACTCTCGTTAGAATAACGTCTCAGACGTCATTTTTTGGTCAGTATAGGGTTTCAGACGTCAGTTGTCGTAATATTAACGTCACAGGGACGTCATATTTACGACGTACCTTGGACGTCAAAATTCAACGTCTTTTTGACGGAACTTTTCTGTCATTTTTAATGACGAACGAGACTTAGAAAAATTTCGGTCTGCATATACAGGGTGTCCGTAAAGTATGGAAACGGTTAAATATCTCGAAAAGTATGCTTCAGATCGGGAAACCAAAAAGTACGTTTCTGATATATTTAAAAAAAACTATCAAATGACACCAAGATAGATCCCACACCACAACCCCTGTGGGTGGGGGAGGGGGAAGCTTCAAAATCTTAAATAGAAACCCCCACTTTTGATAGCATATTCGCATTCTACATTAGAAACTACATAACTTTTATTTGAAAGATTTTTTTCGATTCATGGCAGATGACGCTATAATCGACGAAATTCAAATTTTTCGGTTTTTGCAATTGAGAGTCGATTTATTCGATTCTGCAATATAATTGCGATAGAAATTTACATTTGCTGTAATTTTTGTTTTGCAAATTTGAATTTACAGTAAATCTTTTGTCGTTAGACATTTAAAAATCTGGTTAAAAAGTACTTTTAGCGTAACCCAGAAGCAACGACGTGGACATAATAGTTTTCTGTTCCCTTCGGGGTGCTTGATTCAGGTGAGTCCTCTCGCCTCTCACCATCGGGATGCTTGATTCAGATGAGTCCCCTCGCCTCTCACCATCGGGGTGCTTGATTCAGATGAGTCCCCTAATTAATTAAATGTTGAAATTGCTCACCTCCAGCTACTTGACAGTGTCCCAAATCGTGCATACATGTTGTCATTTACCTTTTGCAAAGTTTCTGCTATTATCATATTCGCGAGCATTGTATTATTTTTTCTCTCAATTCATCGACATTTACAGGTTTTGTTTTGTACACTTTGCTGTTTGTACACAAACCGAAACATTTGAATTTCGTCGATTATAGCGCCATCTTCCGCGAATCGAAAAGAATGTTTCAAATAAAAGTTATGTAGTTTCTAATGTAGAATGCGAATATGTAATCAAAAGTGGGGGTTCCTATTTAATATTTTGAAGCTTCCCCCTCCCCCACTCACAGGGGTTGGGGTGTGGGATCAATCTTGGTGTCATTTTATAGTTTTTTTAAATATATCAGATACGTATTTTTTCGTTTCCCGATCTGAAGCATACTTTTCGAAATATTCAACCGTTTCCATACTTTACGGACACTCTGTATAGGGACTTGACAATTTATTTGTGAATAAATGCACAAAAATTGTAATTTGTTCAATTATTAAATCAATAAATTATTTCATTTCGAGTCTCCAGAGTATGTTGAGCAAGTTATAAACTATACTGTTTATTAAAAAGCACAGATGATTAAAGTAAATGAAAGACTCAATTAATGTAGGATGAATAAACATTCATATAATTATGTATTTATTTATAATTATTTATTTATTTTTATTTATTTATTATTTATTTCTTGCATAGACGCAAATTGATATTAATATCACTTTGCGTCTATGCAAGAATATTTATCAAAAGATACAATCATAAATTTAGAAAAATGTTGAGAAAAGAATAATACAATTATAAAATCTTATTTATTCAAGCTCTTTCTTATTGACAGGAAAAGCAATATACATTTATTCATGAAACTTCATATGAACACCAATAGTAATAAGATTCTTAACCACAGGAGCGTGCAGCAGATGACTCGTGGACACCAACCGATCAACGAAGTTAAGCAGCGAAAAGTGCGGACACTAGTTGGATGGGTGACCGCTCACAATGAAAAGATATACGTCAGACCTAACCTTTTAGAACCGTCATTTTTTACGTCATCACAACGTACGGTAGAATGTCATTATGACGTGATTTTTCTGACGTCGTGTGGATGTGCAATTAAGCCGTCTTTGCGACGTTAAAATGGCGTCATATTTTTTGTCATCTGATGTCAGAACTGACCTTCAAAAAACGTCATTTTGACGTTAATGTGCTACCTGGGATGGCCCTTAATTAATAACTATGTATACCCAGGTAACAAACTAACGTGAAATTAACGTCATTTTTTGGTCAGATCTGGTCATAGACGACGTCAGTAAAAGACGTATAAATGACGTCAAAAGTACGTTCGAAAGTCACATCCCACTGACGTCATTTAATGACGTCTTTCTAACGTTCTTTATGATGTGAAATATGACGTTTAATTTTAGCGATTTTCCAGGTAACACACTAACGTCGAAATGACGGTTTTTGAAGATCAGTTCTGACGGCAGATGACGAAAAATATAACGTGATTGTGTAAAAAATGACGGTTCTGAAAGGTTAGGGCTGACGTGTATCTTTTCATCGTGAGTGGTCACCCATCCAACTACTGTCCGCACTTTTTGTTACTTAACTTCGTCGATCGGTCGGTGTCCTCGAGTCCTCATCTGCTGCACGCTCCTGTGGTATTAAGTATTACTATTGGTGGTCATATGAAGTTTGATAAATAAATGTATGTTGCTCTTCCAGTCAATAAGAAAGAGCTTAAATAAATAAGATATTATAATTGTATTATTCTTTTCTCAACATTTTTTTCTAAATTTATGACTGCATCTTTTGGATAAATATTCTTGCATAGACGCAAATTGATATTAATAAATAAATAATTATATGAATGTTTATAGAAACGATCGCAATATAAAAAATCTTACTTTTATTAATTACAAAAAAAAAGTACTGGTAAAATGGTACATAGATATAAGAATCGAGAATTAAAGTAGACCACACTATACAAATATTTTTATATCATAGGTACATTATAAAGAAATATAAAAATATTCAATGTATATGGTATAATAAGTATAGTTATTTTAAAATTTTATTACGACTTAAAAATAACGTCTTTTTAACGTCATATTTAGGGCGTCTTAAAGACGTTTCTTGAATGACGACATGAAAACGTCATTTTTTGGTAGAATGACGTCGCCGACGAAATATGCCCTAAAAGTGACGTCAAGTTTACGTCAGCTTGCTACCTGGGTCGTCGCCGTCTATTATACGTCAGAGTGTCCAATGATGAGCATGTCTAATCTACCAGTCCATCGACGTCTGTGTAAACATCTCACCATGGAAACCAAATAATCCATTAGTGTCCAGTGATATTTTCAGGTGACAAACAATTAATTATTTTATCAATATTTCAAAATTTTTCTGGAGATTGTTGTAGACGATATAAATCTGGTTAATCCAGTACCCTAGATCGCAAAATGCTTGATAACTAAAGATAGTTAGATTAAATTATTCAAAACTGATTAAAATGATATTTTAGAATGATAAATAGCATTTATTAGTAATATGTGTATTTCTCAAGGGGGGTGAAACATAAGTGCAAGAAGCTGACCCCTCATTATGGTAATGACCACAGAAAGTAGGGGAGAGCGGGGCTGGTTATAACAGGGGTAAGTAGTAATAGCCGTTTTATAGAATGGTGCAATTTTCCGCAATGTATAAAATCGCGTTTTGGACAAGCTAAATGTTCCTGACAGCCGTTGCAATCGACCAGTCAACTACGCATCTTCACCGAGGAGGGTTCTATGTGTGACATGAAATTCTGACACATAGGTTTGAATTTTCATTTTCGTAATTTTGATCTGTACGCCTTATTATCATGCCTTATGCAACACGTGACTACGTAATACTAAATACATAAGTCTTCCACGGTAACAAGCATGTTTTACTAACAATATATGAACTCTATCCATGTTATTTCAATCGGTAGTAAAAAGAACCGTGTGGGGCTTAACCCTTCGTTACTCACGTAGGTTTTTGAAACATACCAAAGGTCATGTGGGTGTACTCCACACCCCAGTTGAAAATTAACGTTTTCTGAGTGAAAAGTTGAAATTTTGTAATACTTTTTTTTACTTTAACCCGCCATCGCACGCGCCCTTTATTGTAACGCGGTTACACGCATATGAGCGTCGTGCTCACTTACGTTATTTTTACCAATAACATTTACAAGTACTATAATTATGCATAAAAATGTTATATTTTTGATAATGAAGTCACATAATAATACTTTTAATAATTAAGGAATACAATATTTTTAATAATGGAGTCTAATACATAAAAATACTTTTAATTAAGGAATACAACTACTCTGTCGTCCTAAAAACAGATACCGTATCTACTGAGAGCGTACGATCTATGTACGTACGTTATTGTTCCTGAGTATGGTGTACCATATATGGCATAAATAATTTTTTAAAAAATAAATGATTATTTTTTCATAAATATTTTTTAAATTATTTTTTTATGAATAATAGAGGCAAAGCTGCCATATATTTTTTTTCATGGGATTTACAAAAATCATACAGGAAGGGGTTAAAATGTCAGAAACGTGACTGCACGCGCAGTGAGGCAAACGCTCACATCTGGTACACTGTCACTTTGTTTAGGCACTACACCATACTAACTACATTTTAATGCGGTGCAACTTTGTTATCCCCTCCCAAAAATGATGCTAAAGGCATTCCTAGACGTTCGAGGTTGAAATTTTAGCATTGACCGTTTTGTTGTCCGAAAAGAAATATGGTGAGGGATTCCCTCATAGCGCGTGCGATGGCGGGTTAAAGCTTCAGATATTGCCTAATGATTTCAATACTTAAAAGAAATTAATTTCGTAATTTTTTAATTGAAAAAAAAACTCAGTCTCGGTACATGAGGTCTCGGTTTTCACACGCTCGGATCTCTCTACCGATTAAAAAAAATAGTATAAATAATAGACTGAGGATAGGCTGAGTTATCATACTCTCGTTTTATTAACGAAGGACCAATTAACAAATTGGAACACGTTTTATAGAAAAATTTAAATATTAAACTAATTACGGATTGTTAAAAATCACCCCACGGCTCTTTGCAGCGTTCTGTCGAAGAGATAAATCGGCTTCGTTCCGCGCTTTTAGCGCCAAATTCTTTATTGAAATGTTCCCAAAAGGTACTGAAAATACCAACCTCGAAAAAAAACTCTAAGCGTGGCATGCAAAAAAAGGAGGCCGGGATGTAGCCTATACCCCGCGTGAGCAACGAAGGGTTAAACTAACAATTTCTTGGGGCAAGTTGTAACACGTTAAGATTTACTCCCACGTTACCAAACGAAAAATAAAATGTTGAATAACTTACGGTATCTATACAGAGAAAAACAAAGTCGAAATGACGAGCATTGGCGTTCCCGAATTCTGGCACCATATGCTTTTTGTATGACATTACGTACGCTTTATATGGCATTGCAGTGACAACTCAAAATTATGAAAAATATCGCCATACAGAATAGCATTTCATTCTTTACGCATAGCAAACATTAATCTAAAGTGATATATTTTAAGATAATAATTTGTCATTTTGCAATAGAGTCATTGTGGCATTTTCTACAGTACAGCCATTAACATTTTTTGTAATATAACTAACTAGCATTTTTTATAATACCTCCATATGACTGCTTTCACAATACAGCCATTGGCATTTATCGCAGTATAGCCTTAAACATTATCTGAAAATATGCGATGTTGTATTAAAGCATTCTATTGATATTCAGAGAATGAAATGCTATTCTGTATATGGCAATATTTTTCATAGTTTTGGGTTGTCACTACATTGCCATATAAAGCGCTTCTAGTGCCATACAAAGGGCATATAATTTCCAGCATTCGAGTATCCAGTGCTCGTGATTTCAACATCATTTTTCTCCGTGTAAGTTTTACCATAGGTATATTATTGTATACTAGAATGAGGATCTCCAAAACCTTTGATGTATGAATTCAGGTAAATAGGAAAGGCTAATGTTTAATTAGGAACGTAAATAGAAGAAATAAAGTTGATGAAGTATTAAAAATTGTTGAGCCTTAAGATTTATATGCCTTTTATTATACTTACTCTCAATAATCATAACAATTCATTTCTGTTACTACTTGCCCCTTGCTTGTTACAACTAGAGCCCTAATGAAGGGGCAAGAAGTAACATCCGACTTTGTTCACTAAAAATGGATTTATTTCTAATTTATTGATTGATTGTATTACTTTGATATTGGGAATGATAGCTGAATAAATGAGCTAAATACTCATGATAAAATATTTTCCATTTTTTTGATTAGACCCAAGTTACAGGCAATAATATGAAAAGTGTTACTACGAGCCCCGCTCTCCCCTAATGAGAACAAGGAGTCAACATCCTGCTTCAATTTATCCCGTTTTACCCTATAAAAAAATATGGCTATCAAGATCGAATCGAGACTGTAGAAGCTGCAACCTCCAAACCACGGGTGCTATTAAAGAACATAGATCGATCATACTTAACATCAAAAGTGACCTATAGTGTATATAAAAATAAATCAGTTATTAATTCACTTAATACCATGTTTTCATGCCATTTTAGAATGATTAATTACTATCAAACTAGTATTAGTAGATAGGCTATGAGAGTTCGGCGTCACCCACGTGACCAAAAATGGCGGGAAATTTGAATTTTGTGGAATTCTAACTTACCGACGGAGTGTGGATGGATTGTGTGCTTTGTTACCGACGGAGCACGGGCGGCCATTTTGAATTTCACCCCAACAGAGCTCCACCATTGGTTGAACCCCCACCACCGGAGCTCTACCATTGGTCGAACCCCCACTCCCCGACCTCACCCACTCGCAACGTCATCTCGCGGATTCAGAACTCACCGGTAGCGCCATCTCGCGGACCCCGATCTCGCTCGCAACGCCATCTCGCGGATCCAGACCTCACCGGCAGCGCCATCTCGCGGGCCCCCACTTCCCGCGTGCATCATCTCGCAACGCTACTACGCACCCCCTTCCCCTCCCTTACGCGCAGTCGACGTAGAGCGTCACGGCTCGGTTGCATGCTTTCAGGGGTAGCTGCTACCGTTGGAACTCTGACTTACCGATGGAGCAAAGCAACCATTTTCAATTTTACCCTGACAGAGCTCCACCATTGGTGTTCTGGTTGCATGCTTTCAGAGGGTCGAACCCCCACTCCTGGACCTCACTCGCTCGCAGCGCCGTCTCGTGGGCCCGCGTGCATCATCTCGCAACGCTACTACGTACTCCCTCTCCCTTCCCCTCTCTCGAGCGATGAAGTCGTGCAGGTTCGGACGTAGTGTGCCACGACCTGGTTGCATACTTTCAGGGGCAGCTGGTGCCGACGGAGCTCTAACTTACCGACGGAACAAAGCAACCATTTTGAATTTTACCCTGACAGAGCTCCGCCATTGATCAAACTTCCGCTCCCCGACTTCACTCGCAGCGTCATTTCGCGCAATTTCAACGCTACTGAAGAGTTCGAGCCGTTAGAGTGGCGTTCTGGTTGCATGCTTTCAGGGGGCCGAACCCCCACTCCTGAACCTCACTCGCTCGCAGCGCCATCTCGTGGGCCCGCGTGAATCATCTCGCAACGCTACTACGTACTCCCGCTCCCTTCCCCTCTCGCGAGCGACGAAGTCGTGCAGGTTCGGACGTAGTGCGCCACGACCTGGTTGCATGCTTTCAGTGACAGCCGGTGCCGATGGAGCTCTAACTTACCGACAGAACAAAGCAACCATTTTGAATTTTACCCTGACAGAGCTCCGCCATTGATCAAACTACCGCTCCCCGACTTCATTCGCAGCGTCATTTCGCGCTACTGATGAGTACGAGCTCACCGACGTTACCGACCGAGAGGCATCAGTCGGTAAAGAGGTACGCGCGATCACGTTACCGACTGAGCGGCATCATACGGTAAAGAGGTGAGCGGTGAACGGTCATTTGGAATCACTGGCGAGCAATCGCTCCTCGAAACGCATTGTTTGATAAAGAGGTACGCGCGTGCAAGTTCGCATTTGCTCCGAGCAATCTTGCTATCAAATTTCAAAGGATATGCCGCTACTACGCAGTTCCTACCGACCCGAGCGTCTTTCCTGAACGATGACGTCATACCTTATCGCTCCGCTACTGCGCAGTTTCACACGCCATTCCCGAGCGATGACGTTATAGCTTCTCGACAGGCACGAACACGTTTACCTCCCCCACCTCGCCCCCGCCGCAACGTCTTTGCTTAAATACCGCACGTCACCGCGGTCACGCCATTAGTCACATCGTGCTTACGAAACGACAACATGTCTTCGGAACAGTGCAAGGATATTGTGAATACCCATCGAGAGGCTTTCGAGCTCATCGCTCGCAAGAGTGTCGATCCCACCAACATCACGCGATGGATCCGACAAGGGGTCAAGAGATTGCGGCTGCTCGGACGATTGATGCGCCGAGAAGGAACATCGGTCGCCGGCAAACAACGGTACCTAGCCGCCATTCGACAGGTGAAGAGTTATAATCGAAAACTCAACAGCTTGCTCGTGAGAGGTGGACGTCTTAATCAGCGCGGGCAGAGACGCAGCGATCGTGTCTCGTGGGAGGATCTCCAGTCGGCGTTCGACGGACGCATCCGCACGGGTGTGATCGTAAACCTGCGAAATCTGGATCCCACCGCCTTCCTGCAGGATGCCCAAGCCCTCTTCACACCGCGCATCAAGAACGCGTTCAAGAGGGAGAACGCCTTGAAGGTGAATGCTGTACTGGAGGGCGAGTACAGCATCTTCAAGAATGACGAAGAGTACCTCATGTACTATGACGTTAACAACTTGTACGGCTGGGCGATGACGCAACATCTCCCGTACGGTGGCTTCCAGTGGGTGGAGAACCCCGCCTGTGACTTCCAGTGGAATGTGTCCGACGACTCGCCCATCGGATACATACTTGAGGTGGACTTGGACTATCCTGAAGCCATCCACGACATCCACCGAGACCTGCCGCTGTGTCCCGAGCAGATGAAGCCACCGGGCTCGAAAGAGTCCAAGCTTCTGACGACGTTGTACTCGAAATCACGTTACATTATCCACTACCGCAACCTCAGGCAAGCTCTTGAGCACGGTCTACGGCTCACCAACATCCACAGAGCCCTTAAATTCGACCAGTCACCGTGGCTCAAGAGCTACATAGACTTAAGCAGCGGTATGAGGAAACGAGCCCGCAATGAGTTTGAGAAGAACTTGTTCAAACTCATGAACAATGCGGTGTACGGTAAGACGATGGAGAACGTGCGCAAACGTATTGACGTCAAACTCGTAACTAAGTGGAAGGGTAAGTACGGTGCTGAAGCACTCATCACCAAACCCAACTTCCACAACCGAGTCATTTTCGCAGAAAACCTCGTAGCCGTGCAACTCAACAAGATCGAGGGTTTGCTGAATAAGCCGATCTACGTGGGGTTCTGCGTACTCGACTTGTCGAAAACTTGCGTTTACGAGTTTCACTACGACTTCATGATGCCGACCTTCGAGAGCAATTGCAAGCTGCTCTACACGGATACCGATAGCCTCATCTACGAAGTGCGACGCGGGGACGTCTATGACGTGATGAAGCGTTACATTGGGCGCTTCGACACGTCCGACTACCCCACCGAGAACGCCTTATAGATGCCTCTGGTGAACAAGAAGGTGGTCGGCCTCATAAAGGACGAGTGCAACGGTCAGATCATGATGGAATTCGTCGGACTCCGCAGTAAAATGTACAGCGTGCGGGTCAACGGCGAGGACCGCATGAAGAAGGCCAAGGGCGTTAAGTCGTCGGTGCTCGTGAGAACCATAGATTTCGAGGACTGCATCGCCTGCTTGAGGCAAAATACCATACAGTATCGCTCGCAGTACCTCTTTCGATCGAGGCTACACGAAGTGCAGACTGTGCAGCAGACCAAACTCGCGCTAAGTCCGCACGACGATAAGAGGTGCCTGCAGCCCGACACCACGGACACTCTGCCCTGGGGGCACTGCAGAATAACTGATGTAAATATGGATGTGGATGAGTAAATGAGTGTGTGTATGGAATAGGGTTACGATTGTAAATATAGGTAGGATTACAAATGTAAATATAGGCGTGGGTATGTGTGTGTGTGATAGGATTACAACTGTAAATATAGGTAGGATTACAAATGTAAATATAGGTGTGCGTGCGTGTGTGGATGTAAATATAGGTGTGGATATACTTAAGTAAAACTAAGCGGCATTACGAGAGAGAGCCCTCAAGTACCGCAAGACTAAAGACTTCCAATCGATTGCTCTGCTCCATCCGAAGATTCTCCTCGTATTTGCAATGAGAGTCACGCGTGTCGCCTGTCACCCCTATAAATGAATATAAACATGGATTTGGAGGAATAAATGAATCATTTATTTGTCCAACTGTTGTGCGAATCATTGAAACCCAGCCACTTTACAAATAGTCTATTTCCGCGTCTCTTGAGCACCCGCTCCATGAGGTAGACATCGGGATGTTTGACCGTGGTGAGTTCCTCGTCCCCACTAATAAGTGATGGCGGCTTCACGCAATTCCTCGATGATGGATATGATCTCGTTGGAGTGATCAGAGTTACCGGCAGCCTGAGATGCCAGCAGCAGACGAAGGCGATCCACGAGTTCGTTGGGATCATCCCAGTATGTGTAATCCATACGTTTGCCACTCTCGGCGACCATGTATCGTGGCAGTCTCGCTCCTCCGCGTTTCGGCGACTCAGCGTGGTAACCGATAGCTCTCGCGATAATGCTGTTGAACTTGATGCTCTTGCAATCGCGTATCAGTCCACTCTCGGTATAATACTTTCTATGCGCATTCGTGGCGAGGATGATTTTTCCGTAATTGTTCAGATCATCCCGACTCACGAGGGTCTCGTCGGGCGTCTTCTTGGCAGTAACTCGACCAGACCTCTGGTGTTCGGATAAACTACGTCACCCACGCGAATGAGATTACGTTCGAAAAGTCGGAGAATTGCCAATCATCAACCGCCCTCCGGGTAGCTCGCGCACACCGTAAATCGTGTCCTGATCTTTCTTTTTCAACTTGCTCAAGTACACCTGCGTCAAGTCTTCCTCTTCATCCTCCACCACCTCCTCCGCCTCCTCCTCCTCCTCCTCCTCCTCCGCTCCCTCCACTTCCTCCTCCTCAACGTCACCCGTTATCGTCCGGAAGGATGCATCGTCTTCCCCCGACTGCGGCTCCTCCTTCTCCTGCTTCGGTTTAGTCTTAACGGGTGCCACGGACCGAACCAATTTCTCCAGAGGAGTCACGCGATCGGATGCAAGAGTCAACTGATCAACACTTCAACAATAACTGCACATTTATCAGGTTCACGAAGCAGTCAAAACCTCTTCTGATCTATTTCCGCATCTCTTGAGCACCCGCTCCACGAGGTAGACGTCGGGATGTTTGACCGCGGCGAGTTCTTCCTCGTGGAGAACATCAGAGATACATCTGGAGTGTCTCCTCAGGGATACATCTGGGGTGTATCCTCAGAGATACATCTGGGGTGTATCCTCAGAGATACATCGGGGGTGTGTGCTCAGAGATACATCTGGGGTGTATCCGCAGAGATACATCTGGAGTGTATCCTTAGAGAAACGTGTTCGTGCCTGACGAGAAGCTATGACGTCATCGCTCGGGAATGGCGTGTGAAACTGCGCAGTAGCTCAGCGATAAGGTATGACGCACGGGTCGGTTGGAACTGCGCAGTAGCGGTATATCCTTTGAAATTTGATAGCAAGATTGCTCGGAGCAAGTGCAAACCAGTACGCATCCCAAGGTCTGTCAACAATTCCAGGAGTCGGAAGTGAGCGGTAGCGTAACGGGTCGGGGAGGTTGCGGCGGGGGTGAGGTAGGGGAGGTAAACGTGTTCGTGCCTGTCGAGAAGCTATGACGTCATCGTTCGGGAATGGCGTGTGAAACTGCGCAGTAGCGGAGCGATAAGTTATGACGTCATCGTTCAGATAAGACGCTCGGGTCGGTAGGAACGGCATAGTAGCGGCATATCCTTTGAAATTTGATAGCAAGATTGCTCGGAGCAAGTGCGAACTTGCACGCGCGTACCTCTTTATCAAACATTGCGTTTCGAGGAGCGATTGCTCGTCGGTGATTCCAAATTACCGTTCACCGCTCACCTCTTTACCGTATGATGCCGCTCAGTCGGTAACGTGATCGCGCGTACCTCTTTACCGACTGATGCCTCTGGGTCGGTAACGTCGGTGAGCTCGAACTCTTCAGTAGCGCGAAATGACGCTGCGAGTGAAGTCGGGGAGCGGTAGTTTGATCAATGGCGGAGCTCTGTCAGGGTACAATTCAAAATGGTTGCTTTGTTCTGTCGGTAGTTAGAGCTCCGTCGGCACCGGCTGCCCTGAAAGCATGCAACCAGGTCGTGGCGCACTACGTCCGAACCTGCACGACTTCGTCGCTCGCGAGAGGGGAAGGGAGAGGGAGTACGTAGTAGCGTTGCGAGATGATGCACGCGAGCCCACGAGATGGCGCTGCTAGCGAGTGAGGTCAAGAAGTGGGGGTTCGACCCCCTGAAAGCATGCAACCAGAACGCCACTCTGTCGGTAAGCTCGAACTCTTCAGTAGCGTTGAAATTGCGCGGAATGACGCTGCGAGTGAAGTCGGGGAGCGGAGGTTTGATCAATGGTGGAGCTCTGTCAGGGTAAAATTGAAAATGGTTGCTTTGCTCCATCGGTAAGTCAGAGTTCCAACGGTAGCAGCTACCCCTGAAAGCATGCAACTGAGCCGTGACGCTCTACGTCGACTACGGGTAGGGGAGGGGAAGGGGGTGCGTAGTAGCGTTGCGAGATAATGCACGCGGGAAGTGGGGGCCCGCGAGATGGCGCTGCCGGTGAGGTCTGGATCCGCGAGATGGTGCTACCGGTGAGGTCTGCATCCGCGAGATGGCGTTGCGAGCGAGATCGGGGTCCTCAAGATGGCGTTGCGAGCGAGATCGGGGTCGGCGAGATTTCGCTACCGGTGAGTTCTGAATCCGCGAGATGGCGTTGCGAGCGGGTAAGGTCGGGGAGTGGGGGTTCGACCAATGGTAGAGCTCTGGTGGTGGGGGTTCAACCAATGGTGGAGCTCTGTTGGGGTGAAATTCAAAATGGCCGCCCGTGCTCCATCGGTAACAAAGCGCACAACCCATCCACACTCCGTCGGTAAGTTAGAATTCCGCAAATTTCAAATTTCCCGCCATTTTTGGTCACGTGGGTGACGCCGAACTCTCATAGCCTATCTGCTAGTATTAGAAATGCAATATTTTAATGGTATAATTTAAAAATGTAATATATGAATTCTATACATTTGAATTGTTTTAAGGAATCGAAATTTCAATTGCGCATATTTTTATTTTTCAAAGTAACATTAATATATTACCAAATTTTTGCGCAAATAATAATTTGTACATATAAAAAACAAGCAAATAAATATTTCACATTCTATTATTTATGTACCTACTACTAATTTGTAAGACTACTTGAGATACTTTTTTTTGTAAACATCTGTATATATAAAACAAAGTCGGGTTAGTTACACTATTTATAACTAAAGAACGGCTGGACAGATTTTTATGACCTTTGTGATTCTTAGATTTGTCTCCGCCACGAATAGCAGAATAAGTATTAAAACATCTGAAAAATTTACGAAAAAAAAATGTATTAAGAAATTAATTTTTCTAGAGAAGTTTCCTCGCGTATTGGAAAGTAAGAAAATTAAAAAAAACTTGAGTCAGTATTGTATATCACAAGGTGCTTCAATGAAGGGAATCGACCCGAGTGCAACCCATCCAGCAAATAGTTTAACAGAAAGTAGTGCAATAATACTACGCGAAGCAAATGCCTTGCTGCAAAGTGAATTAAATTAATGTAAATGTAATTAAAATACATTTCGTTTTTAAGTTAACACAACATTTATTGATTCTGAGGCGGTACGAAGTTCATACTATTAAGATAAGAAGTAAGGTAGGTGCGGGTAATAAGGCCTGTCAGCTAATAAGGCCTAAGTAACGAAAATACTATTTAAAATGATAAATATCGCTCAAGGTCATACTCGCAGATAGCTAACACTCATAGATGACGTCTCAAGCTTATCGCGACGCATTAGCTCGCTCGCTGCCTACCAGTGTCGCGTCATTCATTCTGAGGGTTGGTTGCGCGACACGAATAATAAGAAATCGTCCGAATCAATCGTAAGTATTTTTTGTAATATTACACATACTTAAGTATGATTTTACGTTATAGTTTTCTATTATTTCATGCTTCCACAGACTTTGATGTTAGAATAATATATCGTCCGAATAATGTTCTTTTTATAGTTCTTCTTTATACACGTTGTCTGCGGTTATTAAGGCCTACCAAATTTGACCGTAGGCCTTATTATCATCCTTTTGTTATATCAACATATGTCTATTTTACACTTTATTTTGTGTATTTTTCTAAGTGTTAGGACTGTAAATAAGTAATTACAATTGTTTACTAATTGCTTTATTGTTATTTTTAGTGACTATAACTACGATGCCCCCCAAATGAGCATTGTGGTCTAAAAATGACTTGGTACAAATAAAAAGAACAGCATTTCAGCAGCTTATGCCTACACCGGTCAAAAATACTAAAAAAAAACACCAACAGTTAGAAGAAAAGCCATAAATGACAGGGGGGGCTCCAGTCACCAAAAAGCTGTTTGACAAAAACAAGGAAGAGAAGAAAATAAAAAAGACCTCAACCCTCAAAGGTAGAAGTGGTACTAAAGAGAACTAGGCTGATATGAGGCAATGTTTGAAATACGGCAAGTGGTATCATGAGGAGTGCGTCAGTTTGTCAGCAGATGATACAGATAATTTTGAGTATCCTGATGGCTGTTAAACAAAGAAATCTGTTGTTATTTTTAAGACTTTAGGCATGATTAATGCATATTTATTATTATTGATCTCAATTGGCAAATTAAAGGTGCCTATTTTGATTATTTATGTATGTTAAAGTCTTAGGCCTTATTATCCTACTATAGTATAATAAGGCCTACTGACAGGGTTTTTTAAAATGTTCAGTTTTGTTTTTGTTTACGGCAGAAGTTGCACTTTTTTGTTTATATTTTAAAGTAATTGATCTATAGGTTTAATTATCATTAAAATTTGTTGATTCGGATGCATAGTTTTAATTTTATTTCAAATCTCCCTTAGCTAGGCCTTATTACCCGCCCCTACCCCCCTTAGTATTAAAATAGATTTATATAGCTAAATTTGAGGACCTTTGAAAATTCTCTGAATTTACATATTTAGCAACTAATTTTAAAATTTATTACGAATACAAAAAACAGTTTTTGACTTAATCGGTACACTTCTGTGTGAAAGGATAATAAACTCACACTCACTTAAAGAAACGAACCACTTGTTGCTCTAGAAATATTCCTTTGTCATCACACATACATCAGTCTATGTTAACTATAAGGTATTTTTATAGCTTACGTTCGATTCTACATATTGAATTGAACATTCTTAATTACACATGTCAATTATGTATGTAAATTAGCGATGAGAACTTATGAAAGAAAATAGAAGTAAAATGGATAGCCTCTCTTAGAAGTAACCATGGTAACCGTCATACACATCTAATTTGGAAAAGTAGGTAGGTACCTATATCAACTCACTCAGTGGTGCGGGATAAACTCTCCCACGTGAAACTCGCAAGTATCAATACTACTTCCTCTTTCCGGTGTTGTATTAGAAAAGTGAAATTAATGTAAACTAAATACAGGTGCTTGAAATGGCGTTAATAGAATTTACATAAAGGTTACGAACTTTTCTCTAAAAATAATAAACGGAAAACTGTACCAACTTACCCCGGCCTTCCCTGAGTAGACCCGGAGAGAATGAACCTATCCGACCCGCTTTGGGTGACAGAACGTAAATGACCGCGAGCGTAGCTGAACGGCGAGCACGGATTGAGTTTTGTAGGACAAGACAACTACGTCCTGCTCATATGGGCAGCTATGTTCGCAGCTATTTATGTTTCATCGCCCAAATAAGTATTCATCTAGATGTCAATTTAATTAACACACGCTCCGTTTATTTCCGACAGTTTTCATTTTACAAAAAAATTATTTCGTCGAAAGTATTTTGATGTCAAAGATGGCATACGATACGTGTAACACATTTTTAATAACGTATTTTATTTATAAAGGTGTCTCTTAATTATTGTTTCATAATTATGTACTTAATTAAAAAAGGCAAATATTTACCTGTATATTTCAATTCTGAAGGAATAAATGTAGTTTAAAAATATGAAATTTAAAAACAATTGTCTGTAACCTTCAAGTTTCATTAAAACTGTCATTAAAAGAAAATATCAGTATTTTTTATATTTTTAGATAGTAATAACTTTTTCAACATTTTTATCGTATTCCGATAAAATATAAAAAAGAGAGAAAGTAAATATTTAATTTCTCTTTACTTATTCAAGAACTTCACTAAATAATTTGGAATAAGTATGCATCAGTCGTTATTTTGTTTTTTGTGTAAGTATAATTTTATACCAAAGGAATTTTAGATGAATACTACCGGGCGTGCGCATGCTTAAGAACGCCACTCTGTTGATATTTATCTCCACCATCGTAAAAAGTAACACTTTGCTAAAACGAGAAGAGGGAGACGTAAAAAATGGGAGATATTCATGAACGCGAACCATCCGATAAATTGTGGTTTGCAGAGGCCGTACCCCAAAAGCGAGTAAATTCACCTACGTCGTTTAGAAGCGATGATAAAATCTGCAAACGAAAATGGCCGTTTGCAAGAGCTAGCAGCAGGAGTGCTGATTGGGATAGAGTGGAGAATCGATCAATAAAGTTGCCGCGGAGGCCCCTCTTTCATCCACACCAGGTTTGACTGGCGAACCTCCTTAAGGTTATACGAGTGTCAAAGTGAATTTTACACTTGCCCTCTAACAGGGATTTTTTAGCCAAAGATAATTTGATTTTTCAGACCGCGATAAAAGCTTAAATTTTTATCCAAATTTACTTTTTTATATCTCAGGTGACGAAAGTTATCTTAGTACGCAATAATTCTCAGCTAAAATCGAAAATTCTTCAAAAATATTTACATTAACAGAACAATTTAGTTGTAATTAATAAACGTATACTTGAATATGGCGAAATAAATATTTTGCCGAGACATGAAAATATTTATTAATTATTAGAATATTTGATTCTAAGCTGTTACCAGTAATAGTTGACGAATATCTCTTCATTTCAACGAAATATTTACTTCGCCATATTCAGGTACGTTCATGCATATGTACGTTTATTAACTATAAATAAATTGTTTCTCTCGTGTAGTTACTTTCTTGTACTGTAATTTCCATCAGAAGGCGCTGAATTACATTACGGGCACTGCCCGGAAAGGAACCTAAAAAAACCTAGAAATGTCAGAAAAATCGAAATGCCTTAGAAAAATCAGGAAATTAATTATTTGCTTTTTATATTTGGACGGGATTCTGCAGAATAGAACCAACCAACGCAAATACATTTTTTTAATTAATTTGACATTCACTTTCCAAACACCACTTAGTATCATCTGCAGAAAAGAACCAAGCCACATCAAGTATGGTGGTTGGTGCCTTTCTGCAGAATCCCGTCCATTTTTGAAAGTTCTTTGATTAACCCTTAAACCGAAACACCGGTCTGTCAGACCTGTAGCAACACTGTAGGCTAAGCGGTGGCAACCATGTTTGGTCTGCGGCTCTCCCCTCCCGAATATGCCTCCGATAACTCCACAGGTATGGATCGCGCGCAATTACGGTTAGTATTTCTCTTGTTGTCCTAACGTACACGTCGGTTTTCAAAAGTGTTCCGGTCTCACAGGCCGGGTGTTTCGTTTTACGCCAGTAATAATACAGGTATGTAACACCGTATGTTTCGCATTATGTATAAATTACAAAATACTTTTATACTGTATTTTTTTTCAATTTAGGACGGATTATAAAATAGATATACAGTCTTTGTGATAGTAATTCTAAAAACGTTTTTATTTATTTTTAGGGCTCGTTATCATGGATTTTCCATCTACAAGCAGTGGAAATGTATCAAAATGTCCACAAAAAAGAACAGTTCGTTTCGGCCATAATAATTTTGAGCAAAGGGTTATGGAATGGTATTTGGAGAGCGACAATGAATCTGATGGGAACGAGGAGATTGACGACTCGGATATAGATCCGGACTACGTGCTAAGTGATGAGGAACAGCAGGCGACGCAGGAAGAAGTGGAAATGAGTGAAGGAAGTGAAAGTAGCGATGCAGAGGATGACCTGTTAAGAGTTGAGCAGCAAATTTCTGGTGAAGACAGCGACAATCAATATGAAAAAGAACGTAACGGAGAAAAACCCAGTTTTTTTATTGGGAGGAAAAATAAGAAGCCGTATAAATGGCTAAAAAATGCACCGTCTGTCGTTAGAAAAACACCAAAACATAACATTATTCGACAATTATCTGGACTTACACGAAAAGCTACCCAACTGGTGAATCCCGGCAAGATCGAAATTTGGAAATGTTTATTTGACGATGAAATGATTTATAAAATTGTCCTTTACACAAACGCTAAATTAATTTCAACTAGAAACAAACTAAATCCCGAAAGCAATAAGTCAAATTATAGAAATACTGATACTGTTGAAATACATGCATTTATCGGTTTGCTTATGCTTACTTCAATTTATAAATCTGGCTATGAAAATATGAAGTCATTATTTGCAAAGGGTTTAACCGGGAGACCTATTTTTAGAGCAACCATGTCTGTCAAGCGCTTTGAAATATTAGGAACTGCTCTTAGGTTTGACGATTCCACAACTCGCGAGGAGAGAAAAAAACGGACCGTGCCGCAGCTATCTCCGAAATATTCAACGCTTTTATTCAAAACTCTCAAGAAATATACTGTCTTAGTGAAAACGTAACAGTGGATGAAATGCTTGTCCCTTTTAGAGGGAAATGTGGATTTCGCATGTATATGCCAAAGAAACCAGCGAAATATGGCATTAAAATTCAATGCTTGGCTGACTCCTACAGTTCTTACCCTTTTTAATGCTTATATTTACACGGGAAAAGACAGCGACGGAATTGGACTCTCTGAAGAAGAACGTAGGCTTCTGAAACACACTCAATCAACTTTACGCCTATGCAAACCGCTTGGAGGATCGAACCGGAACATCACGGCCGACAATTGGTTTACATCATTGGAGTTGGTGGAAGAACTTAGAAAAAGATCTCTCACGTATGTAGGAACTATGAAGCAAAACAAATCTATTATACCACCAGAGTTCAAGGCAAATAAATCCAGACCGATAGGATCAGTACTTTATGGATTCGCGGCTGATATGTCCGTAATACTGTTGTCTATTGTTCCAAAAGTAAAAAGAGCAGTTGTGCTTATATCATCAATGCATGATAGGGTCGAAACCGATCCCGATAAAAATAAACCGGAAATTGTCTGCTACTATAATGAAACAAAAAATGGTGTAGACCTTCTAGATATGAAAAGTTCTTTATATTCATCTAACAGAAGAACCAGGAGATGGCCGTTAGTAATATTTTACACCCTAGTAAACGTAAGCTGTGTCAACAGTTTCATATTATATTTGTGTTATCGTCAAAATCCTACAATAAGAAGGAACAATTTTATTGAAAGTTTGGCTATGTCACTCATAGAACCGCATCTTAGGAGACGCTTATCAATTCCAAATCTTCCTAGAGATATAAAGTCGCTAATACGTGAAGTCATTCCCGAAGAACTAGAAAATCCTACCGACGAAGTTCCATCCAACAAACTTCAAAAACGCAAAACCTGTTCTAAATGTCCACCTCAGAAAGAGAGAAAAACGTCATACAAATGCATAAAATGTAGCAATCCTATTTGCTTGGAGTGCAGCAGAAAAGTATGCATCAATTGTGCCACAATGGAGGTCTAACTTTATTATTAATAATTAAATACCATTTTGTTTACTTTCATTCTAAGTTTTGTCATACCGTTGTGTATTACTTTCATTCTAAGTTTTGTTAATATTTTTGTAAGTACCCCTTTGTTTAAATAAATAGATTTTAAGTAGTTCAGTCGATTTTCATGGTTAAGAATATAAAACGTTCCCTCTAAAATCAAAAAGAATATCTCTATGTAGATATCTCTAGTATGGGGTCCCTCAGACCGGATGTTTCCCATTATGTACTATAAGCCGGTGTTTCGGTTTAAGGGTTAAAATTAAAAAGTTTTATTAGGACCATTTTGTATTACTTTTGATTAAAGTTTCTCCATTTTTTCTCAGTCAAAGAGTAACTACTTGTCTTCCCTCGTTACTCTAGATATTTTGTCAAAGAAATTTTCGAGAATACACAAAATTGTTTTCATCAAATTTGGTTGCCATCTGGCGAAAACAATTTTTTGTCCACTCCTAAAACCTTAAGGCTGCGATCATAACATGAGATGATGAACGAAATTAAAATTAACCATAAACAATGGGAATTTTCGTCACACACATGACTTGCAAAAACAAACTTTTACAAATACACACATCACGATAGGGCTAGAGAGAGAATCTAAAAATAGGTCATGCGATTTGTACACAGAAACGAAGTTATTCACCTTTCACCTCGCCGTAGGGGCGTGCTCTCGCTAGAAGTCGAGTCATTCGATTCTACCCGCGAAAATACGTACGTATACCTGCGCAGATATTAATACCCGTTCGCGCATGCTACAGCTCCGCAGAAACGAAGGGTATTTACGCTCTTCCATGGGTTTCCACTATAGGCGGTGAGCGAATAATGTTTAGCAGCGCCTCGCCGCGGCGAACCGAAACATTTACTGCGGGAACTGATCACGGTCACTTAACTATAAGTGGGACCTAATGTGTCAATGTAAATTTGCTGGCAATGGATACTATAATTTATTTCGGCTTTCAGGCTATAAAATGTATACATCATAATGATGCTTCGTATAAAAATGGCCTAAAATCAGTCTCTTCCAAACATGTTTTCAACATTAAAAAGGAAACATGAATACTACGCACAGATTCAAACCAAGTTGGCACTTCTAAATCTCAAGGAATGTGACTTTATAGTGTATTGTCCATTCGATAAAATATTTATTAATATTTCAGTAAACATTGATGAAGATTTTTGTAGAGTTATTCACAAAATTAGAAAATATTTATTTCAATAAAATGTTGCATGCTATTTGTTGTGAAGGGGGTGTAAATGAAAATAAATAATTGTACAGGTTCATGTTTTTTTAAATTTATTGTCACCAACGTAAAACATAACTTACACAGTAGTTACATTTATCAAGAGTTACTTGAGTGTAAGACCTCATTTAATAATATAAAAATCATGCAGTTACCTTGTGAAAATACTAATCAAATAATTCTGAGAACAAAATTAGAAAATTGGCATTAAGTTATTAAATTGATAGGTACATTTCAAACATAATGAATTGGTTATGAGTGACAAAAATTACTGTACTAGTATAATACTTCCAAAAATGTTGAATATAAAACTAAATACACATCAAATAATTCGACGCTCGCAAATAAGAATATCGTATCTCAATAATGACAGTTTCTCAGAAAGTAGATTTAAAGTCGTGTAGGTTTTATTATTAGATACGATTAAACTACTTTTTTTTTAATCCACATATTTGCAAAAATAATTTAGAAATCATGGTTTTAATTAAAAGAGGAGAATTTCTTATATTGAAAAGTGATGCTAATTCATTTTGGCCAAAAATTGAGATACGATGGTCTTATTTGCGAGCGTCGAATCTATGTATACACATATTATTTGTTAATTATAAGAGGTTGCATATTTGTTAAGATACAGCACATACGAACTATGTCGTCAATGTAAGAGAACAAGTCGTAGCTAATTTTCTATAGAATTTCGTGCGTTTTAATCCGTTGAATACTATGTTCGACATGAATTCGTACGCTAGCAACATTATAAGTCACGAACTTCCTCTTCAGAGAGTCGTCCATCATGAACAAATGGTGGCATGACCATTATGGCATTATTTTCTATTTTCAAATCGGGAAAACCTTTATCTGCCAATACTACATCTCCTGTTTCCAGTAAGTTTAAAATACCCGAGTTATTGGTTATAAATGTGTCACTAGTTCGGCCGCCATAGCACTTTAAAACAAACAACACAAACCCGTTTGGAGATATTCCTATTAAAAATTTTGCCGTAAATGTTCCCTTATATTGAGAATACGTATAAATCCTATTTTCAACCGAATTTGGTTGATCTACTCTTAAAAAATTCAGTCTATAATAACTCTACATTGGGGGTAATTTAATTTAAAAGCTTTAGGCATACTAAAACGAACCGCTTCTCTGGTTGGCCAAAATGCAAAATTTGAAGTCTTCAATTAGCTCTCTTAACACCGAAATGAAAATGTTTGATGCTGATGTTCTATAAATTTCGAATAACACTGTCAATGCAGTATAAGACAGTCCTAATTTAATCTTCATGAGGAACAAAAGAAGTTTATCATAAATATCAAGTTTGTCATTTCCGTGGGTCACATTGAGAAATTGCACATCGCTCGTTGCGACGAAACAGGATTGACAGCTGGCACGTCGCATTCGCAATCGCAAACTCGCATCTGGCAAGTCAACTCACTCCCGCGGAAACTTTACAGATTCACCGACGGTGGCGCTAGTAGTAAATTCGCTCACCGCCTATACACCCTCGAGCTCAGATTCTGATCATATGGGGAATTTTCAAAATGTCATGTTTCAATATACTAACTAATGAATAATTAATTATCATGCTTTCATTAGCCAGGGGAAAGGCCGCATTAGCTGGCAATTCTGGAACCGTCATATAAACCTTACTGGGAAGTTGCATAGCCATTACTGGCTCTAGAGCTTGGTTGTTTGCTGGGCCGCAATCGGCACATATTACTCGTGCCACCGTCGTACCAATGCTGCGCAGATTCGGATCTGTGCCGGGCGACGAACGTCGGCCCGCTCATCGGCCAGGCGGACATAACCATACTATGCGCCATTGCCTTATGCCGGCATCACCCCAGTGCCGAGATCGTCGGCAAACAGCAATTTGCCGACGTTGGCCCGTAACCTCTGTGTTTGTTGGGTTGATTTACAATAATTTTCCTTTCAAATGATGTATTTTACTTTTTATATATAAATCTTGAACATGGCGATCTTAATTGATTTCAAATCTTTTTTGGAGAGTATTTTACGTAGGGATCAATTTTTGTTGGCACTGAATGAACATGCCGCCTTTTTTACAGAGAATCTGTTTTTGTGAGGGAATTTCACTACTTTTTTTGGAATTTATTCATGAGGAGAATACGTACATGTAGAAGAATAGCTTTCTATTACCACAAAATTAAAGTCTCACATTTTATACCGATACGAGCCAATTAATTATAACCACGTTACTTTTGATTTATTCTAGTGATATTTTGAAAGGGATTTATAGACTAGAGAGCCCTTATATTTTTCACTTTGCCTTAGTATTTTGGAGAAATAAAACATATACCGCTTTTGAATTTACAGGCCAACGGATTTTTCTTATATTTTGGTCGTCTACAGAAATCCATGAAGACGTTTTACCTTCAACTCTCTCTAAGTATACTCTTCCAATGACCATGACGGATTGTTTCATCACATGTAAAGATACCACTTATGACAGTATACCGCATGTCCTATGGCCAACCGCGCAGGTGAGCTCCGACCTGAATTCTTGACTTCGGCAGTATTTATGGTACAGTTAGAGTGGGCTTCAGACGAGTGCGCTGCATAAGAACGAAAAGTGTCGACTGCTCTTCTAATAGCTGTCAATTCGGGAGATCGAAGCGTTTCGTGTAACCTCAAAATCGTAAAGTTTTGAATTAGTAGTGAATAATTTGTAGAAGTGATGAAAAATAATCATAAATAATCTTCCGAATTGTGACACCTTAGGTATCGCTCACGCCACTTCGTAAAACTACTTCCTAGACACGCGCGGTGCTAACGCGGAAATAATTTCTGAAACAAATAGGCACATGTGAGGCGTGTAATTCGGTTGGACATCGAAAAAACCCGAATGATTGTTAACTCTCACTTCTGAACATTACTTACCATTTATTCAAAGATTCACGATTTCGAGCTTATACTTCGATCTCCCGAATTGATAGCCATCGGGAGATCAGACGTTTCACACTTTTCGTAAGAACGCAGCGTAAGAGCGAAAAGCGTCGTCTGATTTCCCGATGGCTGTCAATTCGGAAGATTATTTATGATTATTTCTCATCACTTCTACAAATTATTCACTACTAATTCAAAACTTTACGATTTTGAGGTTACACGAAACGCTTCGATTTCCCGAATTGACAGCTATTAGAAGAGCAGTCGACACTTTTCGTTCTTATGCAGTGCACTCGTCTGAAGCCCACTCTAACTGTACCATAAATACTGCCGAAGTCAAGAATTCAGGTCGCAGCTCACCTGCGCGGTTGGCCATAGGACATGCGGTATATGTTGTTACATATATTAACTCGAGACGTTGGAATAGTTTTAAGAAATCCTTTTGCATGCACCGCTGAAATTTCACCTTTACTCATAAATAAATTTAATTTAATTATTACTACATCATTTACAGCTTCGATGCTGACCTTACGACTCATTTCAATCCGAGTAGAACATTCATTGCAAATATCATCATAAACATGCCAATGCGAATAAAAATCATCTATTAACTGTTGCAGATAATGTATTCCGTTGTGGTGGGGGTCCTGATTGGTCTACTCGCAAAGATGCGTATACGTTTCTTAGCGAGTAGACCAATCAGGACCCCCGCCGCACCGGAATACTTGATCCTGATTGGTCTCTTCGCTGAGTTGCGTGCACGCAAAGATACGAGTGACTTGAGAAAGGCCCCCCTGATCTCCCGGTAGCTGTCAATTCGGGAGATCGAAGCATCTAACCTCGAAATCAAGTGTACAAGTGATAAGATAATAATTATTCGGATTTCTTCGGTGAGTTTCCCCAAGTGTTTAAAGTAGTTACTCCATTATTGTAATCCAATTCCATTGTATCCATTATTTTTCTGCCACGACTTTGATTGTTGATAGTGGATGGATCAGCTAATAAATTTGATTTTTATTCACTATCAACTATCAAAGTCGTGGCAGAAAAATAAGGGATTCAATGGAATTGGATTACAGTAATGTAGTAACTACTTTATTATTATTTTTTCTTTATCGATATAGTCCCTCTTTCGTATTATACTATCCCAAGTTCGAATTTATATACCGACCTGTCAAACGTGAAGTGTACATGTACCTCACTTTTATCTCATTAAGTATTACTGCAGACTCTGACATGTCATCTCGTACAGGTGCAACCGAAGAGGACCTAGCTCGTGTCTTGTCCGTAAAAAGATGACTCGATGGACATCGGAGAATGTCAGACTTGTCACCGAGCGCCTATTACCCACGGTACATTTATTGCAATATGCGCTTTTCGTTTCAATTATTCCTGCTTTAAATAACTTTCACTTCTTTCAAAGTATTTACCTTGTACAAACTGTTCATCGTAGGGGGCAGCGATCAATGATTGTGACTAATCGTGGACAAATTATTCCTGTGATGATGTTCCAGTTGCAAAGCATACACTAGCAAGTCAGCTTACAGCATCCGATGTTTAGTATCAACTTTATCTCCCTTGGAACACCCATCACCTGAGCATAATCACGATTACGTTAACGTTAATCACAGAATAGACCATGAGCTCGGGCACATTATCGCAGTAGTAGTTCGGTACACCGAATTGCCTTTTAGTTTTAATAGACGAACTTGTCTACGACGAGTCGCTATTATCGATCGCTGCCTCCTACCACGAACAGTTCAAAAAAGGTTATTAGCTTGAAAGAAATAAAAGTTATTTAACGCTGGAATAGTTGAAATGAGAAACGCGTATTGCAATTAATGTACCGTGGGTAATAGGCGCTCGATGACAAGTCTGACATTCTCCAATGTCCATCGAGTCATCTTTTTGTGGACAGGACACGAGCTAGATCCTCTTCGGTTACACCTGTACGAGATGACAAGTCAGAAAATCATGAGTCTCTCCATGACAATTTTCTTACCTACTCGTTCTGCAGTAATACTTAATGAAATAAAAGTAAGGTACATGTACACTTCACGTTTGACAGGCCGGTATATAAATTTGAACTTCGGATAGTATAATACGAAAGAGGAAATATATATCGATAAAGAAAAAATAATAATAAAGTAGTTACTACATTACTGTAATCCAATTCCATTGTATCCCTTATTTTTCTGCCGCGACTTTGATTGTTGATAGTGAATAAAAATAAAATTTATTAGCTGATCCATCCACTATCAACGATCAAAGTCGTGGCAGAAAAGTAAGGGATGCAATGGAATTAGATTACAATAATGTAGTAACTTCTTTATTATTATTTTTCCTATATCGATATACTTCCTCTTTCGTATTATACTATCAGAGAAGTTCCAATTTATATACCAACCTATCAAACGTGAAATGTACATGTACCTCACTTCTCTATTTCATCTCTTCTTCGCCTCTGATGTAACAATGGAAATTACAAAATATCCATTTAAAGTGGCACACGTCCATGCACTCGAGACAGCAGATCCAGCTCGCCAAATGAACTAATGCAACTGGTTCTTGGAACAACAAGTGGATGATCCTTCGTTCGAAAGAAACCCCCTCGGGTTCGCATACGATCTGTAACAAATTGTAAATAACAATCATATGGGGTTTTTATAATTATTTTAGGAAGTCCCAGAAGAAAACAGGTGCAGTAAAATATCGATGCTGTGCTAGAAAGAATAAGGAATAACCCTCGAACCCTAATCGGTATCAGTGATTCCTCATTGACTGTCGTTACAACGGAGACGAAGAACAGATGAAATAGAAGTGAGATACATGTACACTTCAGGTTTGACAGGTCGGTGTGTAAATTGGAACTTGTAGTAGTACGAAAGAGGAAATATATCGATAGAGAAAAAATAATGATAAAGTAATTACTTGATTGTTGTGATTTAATTCCATTGCATCTCCTATTTTTCTCCTACGGCTTTGATTGTGACAGAGAAGAAAAGCCATCAATTCGTCTCGTGCTCACATGACGCTGAAACAAAAAATAGAATTATCACAAAGATAATTGTCCTTCCATCGAAAGTGAGGTTAAAGCTGTCAGATGGCAATTAAACTTATCTGATGGTAATTCTTCTAAGATACTGTCATCTCCTTTCCTGCTCTTTATGCACAGGCAACCAGAGAAACACAGCACTGCATCCGTTCACTATCTCGATTATCGAAAAAAAAACAAACGATTATTAAACTATACGGAGCGTCTGTCACATTCACCGCTATTGAGATTTATAACTCCGATTACACTGAATTTTTACATTTTATTAACAAGCGTGTCCGAGGATTGAAATAAACGCGAGGTTAATCGTTTCGCGAATGGAAATATTTTATTAACTTCGAAAATACACAAACATTTAAGGAATATATTCTCTCACACTCTCTCACATACATTTGATGGCGTATGCGTGTGGCCGTATCTGTGTACAGATTTAAGAGATCATGGCCGACTATCGCCGAAGATAGGCGGAATTTTTTTGAGATATTTTGACATATATATATCGCCCAAGAAATCGGATTCTCGACTTTTAGGCGCAAGGGGCGTGGCTTTACATTGCTAAGGAAAAATCTCTGTTAATATGTAACTTATAACATTTATTCTGGTCTCTATCAATATAGAATAGTCAATTTATATGGCGTAACTAAGCATAGTTTTGGTTATAGCCGTATATTTATTGAGAAAATTCGATGTAAAAATTGAGGGGTGCAGGGGGCAGACATTTGTGGTGTAAAGAGACACGGGTGCTCGCGACATCAGCGCTGTCGTGTCTGAGCGCGAAACTACTTGAACGAACATGCCGCGAGACACTGCCGTGTCTCTTGATGGACCTGGCTCGTCGCGGATATCATTGTCAACAAAAGCGGGTTGAACCGAAGATGAATTGTTAGAAGCTAAAATGTCATTTTCATTTTGCACATTATGATTTTCAGTTTCACTGGTTAATAACTGATCGTCGGAAATTTGATTCACTGTGTTTCTCAGTTGTTTTCGTAACCTACTCTCCCGCGTGCGTTGGGCCCCAGACTTTTTCACTTTTTTTACACTACTGTCATCCTTTTTACGTTGTCTCTCACGATATTCCTTGCATTTCTGCGCATTTGATTTCGCCATTATAAATTAATTCAATTAAATGTCACTCAAAAATAGCACAAAACAAAACAAATGAATATCACTTACAGCACGCACACGAATGAAGACGCCATACTGGTCCCCAGTCAGCTGCATACGCAAGCGCCAAATTTATTCGGGGGGGCCAGTGAGGTCACCTAACTTACTAGGCTAACGTCCGCCGGTAATGGTAACCGCGATGTTACCGGTCCTACATTCCTCCCTTCCCTCTCCAAACGCTCGACCCTTGAGGCACAGTGATGACTCATGGTGTCGGATTTTGGTCACATACCTGACTCTGGCAAAACCGATTCACGCCCAAAAGGCGCCTATAGAAGTTTCACTTCAAAAAAGAGTATAATTAAAAACACGCACGAAAAAAAGAAATCGTAGCATTTACACAAAGTTTGTGATATATTTCGGGACAAGCCCAATTAATTGTTACGATAACTGTAATTTTAATAAAAGCTATAATAAAACTTGTAGAAGTTGCAAGCGTTGCATCAATTTTTACTAAAGTTGTAGTTATCATAACAATAATTGGCCTTGTCTCGAAATTTACTAAAGGCTTTGTAAATGCTACGATTAATTTATTTCCATGCGCGTAATCCGGTTTAAAAAGAAACTCACCTTATACTTTTTGCAAGTTTTATTTGATTATTTTAAAAAATATATAAGAAGGCCAAATTTCTTCGAATAACGCTTCTTCAGAAAATTCAAATTAAAAATATACGTGTTTCGTTCTTCGGACAAACGTGGGCTGTAAATATACTCGCAGTCCTGTACCTTTCCCAGAAGGCTAATTACCGGACGAGTCGGAATGAGCCATTTCCCACAGCACCCACTCTAATAGATACCGCTATACTTCGAATATTGAATCAGCTTTGTAAGGAGGAGAAATGACAAATTCCAATAGATGACCAATCGGGAAATCCTAATACCTGGCTCATCCAGGTACAAAGTTTCGAACCATCGTTCGATGCAGCCTGACTCCTTTTATGATCAGGGACGAGTCATCGGGGCTCTTAACCGTTAAGCCTCGTTCACATTAGTCAAGTTACTTGACTTCAAGTCGCTTGAATTCAAGCAACTTGATTTCAAGATTGTGTTCATATTTGAGCAAGTAGTTTTCAAGCAAGTAGAAGTTAAAATTGCACCGTGTGAAATAGTGCGTGCAGTAGTGTCTTTATTCGAGAGGTTAATCACAATCGTAATCATGGTGTCACTCAATATTGTAATCAAAGTGTAGTCATACTGTAATCAATGAAATCAGTGATTACGAGTGATTATATTTTCTGTCGCCATTTTTCGGTAATCAAAAAATGTAATCATTTGCAGTCATTTGTAATCACTGTAATCATCAAAAACTACCATGCTCCCCCTTTTGCGTCCCTGACGTAACACTGTCGCGTATTCGCCCAAATGCTCCTCGCATTTGGGCCGTAGACTGGTGTGAGGGAGAAATTCGGCACTCCCCTTGGGTCCTTTGAGTCATAAATTATATCCGGGAAAGTTTCTCATTGCCACAGAGTCACGAGGGCCGAGACAGAAACCAACAACTGGAGTTTCCTCGGGATTTACAACACTTAACCCTGCCTTCTATACATATATTTTTCTTCACATCCCCTTTATTTAATATATGAATGCAGCGGTCAAGTGGTGAATTTTGAAATCCTACTTCTTTGGCCGTTGGTCGTTTTGACAGCTGTTTCCATCGCAATAAACGGAATTTGGAGTTGTTTATTGTCAGTATAATCTAACTTTTGAAGTGAAACTTCTATGGGCGCCTTGGGGGTAAATTGGTTATCCCGCAATCTACTATGTAACGAAAAGACCGACACCATGGCTTATCACGGTCATAGGAGAGGGGATAGGCTGCGGCGTAGCTCAGAATGTACGTGCACGTCAGAGCCTTCCCCCTCTCCTTCAAACTGGCCGAAGTGAGGCAACCGTTTAGTTAAGGAGATTCGACTATCAGACGAAAACCAACTTACAGCCCTAATTTTTTTATATGATATACACGAATACTTTACACAACTGATACGAAAATTTGAGCCATATAGACCGCCTAGTTTTTATTCTATTTTATTCTAAAGTTGACCACTTTTAACATATCGCCTTATGGGAGATGATTGTACTAAGGTAGATTACACAGGCCGACGTTTTGAAACTTTTGAAAAGTTACAGAAAGAAAACTCACCATTTCTGACTAATTTTGGGTCGCTGAATGCGAATATGATAGCCGTTTTCCCCCATTAGCTCGTATTTTTGTGTAACGCACAGTTGCCAATTTTACCATAAAGTTTACTGGGCAAAATAAACTACTATCAAGGTTACCAGCTAAAAAACTATTTATTGTGTCAGTATATTAACATTACATACAGAATATTTTACAATATCTACTTTAATAAAAATGTAAATAAAACCATCAGTTTTACTTCTTGTTTTTATGAAACGCCGGATCCTCTCTTCTCACCGACCAGCAATAGTCCCCCATCATAGCAGGATCCCAATGTCCTTAATATCGAGTTTCCATCGTTCTTATGTCCTGGTGAACCGCTTTTCCATTTCGTCGCTAACATCTCCAAGATTTTTTGGAAAGAAATTGAGGTGTGAGTGAAGAAAGTGGATTTCAAAGACATGCGACATCCCAAAGCTTCATATGCGACTAGAAGTTGCTGCACCAGAGCTTCGTAATTTTCATTTTTATTTTTGCCCAAAAAACCTTTAATAACTTTGACAAAGGCATGCCATGCATCTAACTCTTTTTCGTTTAAACTCTGTTTAAACAATTTATCATGCTTCAGTTTGCGAATATTATGTTATTTATGTTTTTGGGGTCGTTGAATCCGAATCCGGTGTCCGTTTCTCTCCATCAGGTCACGTTTAAGGTCATTTCAAGGTCAAATCCTGGAAAAATAGTAAAATCGATTCAGATTAGTATTCCTATATATTTTTGGGGTCGCTGAATCCAAATCCGATGTCCGTTTGATCCGACAAGGTCAAACTCACTGTCATTTCAAGGTCAAATTTATTTATCCTGCCAAAAATGAATTTTTGACTGCAGATTCTGAAAGAACGGGAAATTTTACGTCTAGATATGTATTCAATTTTTGAAGTGAAACTTCTTTGCTGAGGGGGCTATCATTTTCCAGCGTCACGAAAATTAGATGTTGCGTGAGGGGAATAGCTGGGTACGTGGGGGGGGGGGGGGGGGGGGCAGAGGAGGAGAGTGCGTCAACGGCGACACTACGGCCCTTCGTACGCTACTCTACGCAGGTATCCGATACTCGACGACTCGAACAGGCTTATACAGGGAAACCTGAGTGTACATGTGGTCGAGTATCGGATACCTGCGTAGCGTAGTGTACGAAGAGCCGTAGTATCGCCGTTGACGCACTCTCCTCCTCTGATGGTCCCCCACACCACGTACCCAGCTATTCCCCTCACGTGATACCTAATTTTCGTGACGCTGGAAAATTATAGCCTCCTCAGCAAAGAAATTTCACTTCAAAAATTGAATACATATCTAGACGTAAAATTTTCCGTTATTTCAGAATTTGTAGTCAAAAATTCATTTTTGGCAGAATAAACACATTGGACTTTCAAATGACCTTGAATTTGACCTTGTCGGATCAAACGGACATCGGATTTGGATTCAGGGACCCTAAAAATATATAGGAATAATAATTTTAATAGATTTGACTATTTTTTCCAGGATTTGACCATGAACTGACCTTAAATGTGACCTGATGGAGACAAACGGACAACGTTATATACTGGTCTGGTTCCGGGAACAGGAACTTTTTTTTGGGTGTGCCTGTGTAATCATCTGATGATGACATTGACGTATTACCAAGAATCAGGAATCCGAAGAAAATACGTGCCCGGTAAATAAAAGATATCTATACCTATTAATTTATAGCCAATATCTAATACAAAACTATTCCAGAATTGACTATTTCGAAGAATATAACGATGTAGAATTCTTTACTCGATTTCGTTTGAAAAAACGTACTTGTGGTAGATTGCTGGGAGAAATACGAAATTGCATTCTTTCAAAGTCGCAAAGAAACGCAGTAGGGGAGATGGGGAGGATTGAGACAAAAATTATGTTTTAATTTTTATAATAGCCCCAATAAATAATTTAGGAATTACAAATATGGGTATCGAATGAAGTGCCTTTTAGTTACACGTTCCACATTTTTTCATATTTCCAAAATAAGACTTTATTTACCTACAAAGGTTTTAACAATATGGCGTAGATTGTCTCAAGGCTCCCTAGTATAGGGAGGGTTGAGACGACCAATGGTGTGCATTGAGACATTTGTTTAAAATGACGTAAACTATAGAAAAATCAAGATTTATATTTAAATACATGATTAAATCAACGTACATTATTATAATAACTAAAGTCTAACCCAAATGTCAAAGTAGATTTTATTCTTTCGGACCCACTTACATTTTTTGTTTTTAAAGTTTTTTAACAGTTTTTTTAAAGACCATCTTTTATTTTTACTGTAAAATTAGGAAACAGGAAGACTGTGTCTCAAGTCTTCCTATTTCCTAATTTTACATTAAAAATAAAAGATGGGCTTTAAAAAACGTTTAAAGAACTTTAAAAACTAAAAAAAACTTTTAAAACAAAAAATGTAGGTGGGTCCGAAAGAATAAAATCTACTTTGACATTTGGGTTAGACTTCAGTTATTATAATAATGTACGTTGATTGAATCATGTATTTAAATATAAATCTTGATTTTTCTATAGTTTGCGTCATTTTAAACATAATAAATGATACATAATTTATTATAATAAATGATGTCGGCTTCGCGCAATTCCTCGATGATGGATATGATCTCGTTGGAGTGACCCGAGTTACCGGCAGCCGGAGAAGCTAGCAGCAGACGAAGGCGATCTACGAGTTCGTTGAGGTCGTCCCAGTACGCGTAATCCACTCGTTTGCCACTTTCGGCAACCATATATCATGGCAGTCCCGCTCCTCCACGATTCGGCGACTTAGGGCGGTAGCCGATAGCTCTCGCGATAATGATGTTGAACTTGATGTTATTGCTATCGCGTATCAGTCCACTCTCGATGTAATGCTTTCTGTGAACATTCGTCGCGAAGATGATTTTTCCGTAATTGTTCAGATCATCCTGACTCACGAGGGTCTCGTCGGGCGTCTTCTTAAGCAGTAGCTCCATCAGACCTCTGGTGCTCGGATAAACTACGTCGCCCATGCGAATGAGATTACGTTCGAAGACTATCGGAGAATTGCCAATCATCAACCTCTCCGGAGAGCTTGCGCACACCGTAAATCATGTCCAAATTTTTGATGTGTAACCATCTATGCTATCGCTCTACGGTGGGACCTTCCTGGGAAATCGAGCGTCAGACGTAAGCCGTGTACATGTGACTGCGTCAATGTGTGTGTGGCGCTACTGCGCATACTATTCGCGCAAGCTGCCCATGCACACACTCGCGTGGACGCTAGGATTACTTTGTAGTGAAAATACGTGTTAAGTGCAGTGTGTTTCTGTGTGTCTTATAAGTTATAAAAATTGGTGAGTATAAATACGTAATAATAGAATATAGTGATAATTGCTTCATTATACACTATCCATAGAACTCTAGTTCTATAATACACAAAAAAATTATAGTTTGACTATGGACTTTTAGGTTATAGAGCCTAGATCATGTATAAATATGTATATATTTATATATAAATATAAGTACATATAAATATATATACTATTATATACACATATATATACAAAAAGTGTTTTAAATTGATTGTTTCTCACCACGTATTAATGCGTGGTGAGAAACAATCAACAATAATTATTTCTCTTGAATTTATATTAAATAATGAAATGTTATCTAACTCTTCAGCAAATCCGGCATCTACAACTGGCAGTCTTCTAACGAAGCTGGTAAAGATTTACCTGGAGTGATATCTCCGTCGACTAGTGTGATTCCTCACAACTCACCAGGCGAAGAATAGAAAAAAGATAGCGCAATGCTCCAAAGAGAAGACAGACAAAAACAGACTTCTGAAGAAGTAAAAAAAAGGAAAACTGCAGCTGCTGCGTACATGCGTGAATATCGTGCCCGAAAAAAAACGAGTCTATGGCTATTTCACACTCATCTAAAAAGAGACGTTTCGATAATACAAGTGCGAATGAAGAACAATCTACTGATCCGATGCCTGGTACCAGCGCAAGAGAAATGACACCCACTGAATCCACGGAGCCTAATGAAAGATTGCAGCATAAAAGAGCCATTGCAGCACGAAATTCAAGGGATTATAGAATTCGACGTCGTGAAGCAAGAGCTACGACTGCGACTGCAACTGCAAGAATTCAATCGACTCCAAATGATGACTGTTCTTCCGATCAAGAACCATCTCCAAGGCAACCAACATCTTCAACAGTTGGATATGATCCATTATTGCAACATGTCGAAGCTCACTGCAAATTCAACGAGAAGTTTTTAGAAAATCATTTTGGATATGTATGTTCTGTGTGTGACCGGTTATAGTACGAGAAAGACCTGAAACCTCTACCTCCTAACTGTATAACTATTCTCGCAGCAGAATTTCCCAACATGGATTTGGAAGCAGCTCGAGTTTGTAACACTTGCCATGGCTCATTGCGAAAAGAAAAAATACCGACATATTCAACTTCAAACGGATTCAAGTATCTACCTCGACCAGATCATTTACCAGATCTTGATATAGTCACGGAACGTTTGATATCGCCTCGTCTTCCGTTTATGCAGATCAGACGACTTAGACATGGTCAAGGTCAATATGGAATTTTGGGCCAAGTTATAAATGTTCACCATGAACCCATGGAATGTGGTCCATGTTATGATGGTTCATTATCTGCCACGAGAACTTGATGATGACTATTGTATAAATGTTCACATAAAACGCAAAAAGATACACAAATCGAGTTATCTTATTGGCTTGGTTCGAAAACGTGTTGTCAAGGATTGACTCCGTTATCTCATCGATACTCCTCTTTACAAATTCTATGATATTACCATTAACGAGTCATTCTTTTCTCAGAATGTGTCCCTGCCTCATCACACCGAAGATGTCAGTGAAGAAATTGACATTGAAGACAGCTTGCACGCTCAACAGCAAACTTTACTGTGGAACGAAGATAAGTATCTACGGATAGCTCCAGGACAAGGCGAAATTCCAAAAAGTATTTTGTTTGGTGAACACTGCGATGAGCTGGCATTCCCAAGTATTAAAAATAAAATCAGAAATTTATGTATCTTATTTTAGCTACCACAAACCAATAATCACTTGTATAAAAGAAATTGAAGAGAAATAAATTATAAAGAGGACACGATCTAATATAATAATAATAAATATTTTATTATAGACAAAATTAAACTGCATGTCGAACTACGACGTCATATTCCCCAATTAAACTCGGACCGCAGATAATTGTAAGATGTTTACACATCCTCCGTGAGTACAACGGCACTCACACCTTTTTCTTTTCCAACTTGCTCAAGTACTCCTGCGTCAAGTCTTCCTCTTCATCGACGAGTGACTTGTTTCTTCCCTCCTCCTCCTCAACGTCACCCGTTATCGTCTGGAAGGATGCATCGTCTTCCTCCTCCTCCGACTGGGGCTCCTCCATCTCCCGCTTCGGTTCGATCTTGACGGGTGCCACGGACTGAGCCAATTTCTGCAGGGAGTTCACCATAGGTTTGAAGACTTCACTCATCATGCGCTCGGTGCTCTCTCTGCTCAGTTTTATCGCTCGATGCTTTCGTCGAATCGCGTCGCTGGCTTTCACGATTTGACGCAAAACGTCCTTCTCCATGCGTATACCGCTGCGCATGTTGACACGACCGGGTGCGAGAGTCGACTGATCAACGCTTCATCAATCGCTGCACATTTATCAGGATTACGAAGCAGTCGAAACCCCGCCTGTATCTGCTCTCGTTGAGCCCCCGGTCCTTGTTGATGACAACGAATCCGTACTTGTCGACATTCCAACAAGCGGAGCATATGTCCTTGAACGGAAGACATGTCCGTGTCCACGTGATCGTCGTAAACGTGTTGAAGGTTCGTGTAATCATGCCGGAAGAGCACCAGCAGGTTGGCATTATCGTGCACCAGGTGCTTGGGAATGCGAGCGTACGTCTGACAGAGATAGAAGCAGTCGACGCCCCTGTGTCGTCCCGTGCAGAAAAAGGCTCTGATGTTGTCTTGCTTCTCGCAAGCGGTGTTGTCGAAGATTATTGTCGAGTTTGGGCGCGTCTCTTCCGGCGACACCACCTGCTCGCGCTTATTGAAGGGGTGGTACTCGACACCGTCCACCGAATCGAGTAGTTTTTCCAGGAACCTGTACTTGGGCTGATTGAGCGATTTTGAGTAGACGTACGCGTTCTCGAATCTTAGTCCATTGGGATGCGTCACGAGGGTGAGCAGTGCGTTCGTCTTGCCGCAGTTGAACGGTCCGCAAAACATTGCCCGCACGCTATTTGGCAGCAAATCGCCGTGCCGCTTCTTCTCGACACTCCGTTGCGTGAGGTCGTCAAAGTTCGCTACGGGCAGTCTGGTGGTCTGTTCATCAAATCGTAGTTCGGTCATGACTGGTGCGAGAGCTATAAGTTACCCGTTTATATAGATTTGTCCTTCAGTTACACCCCGGACATGATCGTGAGCAGATTTAAGACTGCAGCGCGCAAACGACGTGGTAAGGGTATCGTCAACAGCATCATCAACAAACTCCCTGTTGAACTGTACATCCCGGGATACCAGTACTGCGGACCGGGCACGAAGTTGACTGAGAGTCTTGCGCGGAGTGACCCAGGGGTCAATCCCCTCGACGCGGCTTGCAAGGAGCACGACATCGCCTACTCGAGAAACCGGGATAATCTCGAAGCAAGGAGTCGGGCGGACAAGGTGCTCGCGGAAAAGGTCTTGCGACGCGTATTCGCCAAAGACGCGAGCTTTGCAGAAAAAGCGGCAGCTTTGGCTGTATCGAGCACCATGAAAATCAAGAAAAAACTCGGAATAGGTGTCAAGGAGAAGAAGAATAAACTCGGAATGGATCTGAAGAAGAAGCAGCCTTCAACCACGCTGAGGAAGATCGTCGACGCAGTGAAGAAGTCCATGCTCCCCGGCAATAATGCGCTCACAGTCGTCAGATCGATCCTTCGAGGTGCACGCGAGACTGTCAAGAGAGCCAGTGGAAGATCCAAAGTGTGATCTTCGCGCATTCTACCTGTACCTCTGAAAATTTGCGGTTTCCTGCAATTCCTTATACCGCTATTCGCGGGTCTCAGTGCAACCCGAGCGCTTCCAGGTAGTGCTGCCGGAAGCGTCAAGGCTGTGAACGACGCGAGTGCCGCCAAGCGACAGCTGGAGGAAAGTCAGAGATACAGCCAGACGATGGAAGCCATCGCTCTGGGCAGAGGCCTTCACCTGAAACCGTACAGATATGGTCTGGGACTTCATCTGCGACCACATCCAAAAAACTAATCGCGACACTGCCCCGCTGAGCGCTAACCGATGCAGGCCTACGAAAGTACGCGAAAATCTGGAAGATTCCGCACTTTCGTGGAGTCTTCATGCGAAACGCCCTGCCTAGAAGTGGACCTCGAAGGTGCGAATCGGCGGTCGTTAACCTCGACGATGCAAGCAGCCCCGGAACTCACTGGGTTTCCTACCGAAAGATCGGCAACGACGTCGTATATTTTGATAGTTTCGGCAATCTACGTCCCCCGCCAAATCTCATGACGTACCTCGTTGTCGGCAGTGTCAAGTACAATCACGAGCGGTATCAGGACTACGGCACGTTTGAGAGAGAGTGCGGACATTTGTGTCTCAAGTTCTTGAGTGAGCAGCTGCAATAAAACGTTCGCACGTCCGTCGTTACCTCGCAGTCATGGCGGAATCGTTTACGCTGACTCTATCGGGAAAGTCCTCGGTGCTCGAGGCTCAGTACTTTCCGCCCATCGAACTCTCACCTTTCAAGAGCTACCCTACGCGCTCTGGTTGGTGGAACTGCTGACCTTCAACTCGATACCCAACATAGACGTTGGCAACAATAAGCTGCATATCGGTGAAGAAAAGGCGATCGTCATACCTACCGACAGCTACGAGATCGAGGACATCGAGAGCTACGTGCAAAAGGCACTTCTCGGCCAGAATATCATCATCCCAATCAGGCCCAACAACAACACGCTCCGCAGCGAAGTCAAGTGCAGTCACGAGGTGGACTTTCGACCGGACAACAGCATCAGTCGGCTGTTGGGTTTCGCACCACGCATTCTGGAGGCGAATGTCAATCATCAGTCCGACCTACCCATGACCATTCTCAAGGTCAACGCTCTGAGGGTCGAGTGCAACATAACCGCGGGTGCCTTCATCAATGAGCGCAGAGTGCACACCACCCACGAATTTTTCCCCACCGTTCCTCCGGAATATAAGATCGTGGAGATACCGAGCCACGTCATTTACCTGCCGACCACCGTCCAAACGATACACCACCTTCAGCTGCGATTGGTCGATCAGGACGGGGACTTGGTGAATTTCCGTGGGGAAGTCATAACCGTGAGACTGCACGTCAAATCGTCGGCGCCATGATGGGGATCGTTTACCACGGGAGAGGGTACAAGAGCGAGCCAGCATGCCGAAACACAATGAGTCGTCGAATACCTCTCAGAGTGTTACCACGTCCGAACGTGGAGCTACTGACGAGTCTGGGTCTATGAGTAAAAGCAACCAGCGGAGGAGGAAGACTGGGGAAGTGAAAGTGCGATTTTGCTGCTGCCAAAGAGTAGGTACAGAAGGAATAGAGGGAGCATAGACAACTGCGCATCCTGTCAATTTCTCACTCCTCTCACCCACCAGTTAAAATACGAGCACGCGATCCCCATCATTCCCATTCCTGTCACCCACTAATCAAAATACGAGCACGCTCCCCACCAGTCACACCTTCCGCTGCACCTCGCCACTATCGCCACGTTTTTACCCACCTCAGTCACCCAACCGTGGAAAACTGGCAGCCTTCACGCATCGGGAAATAGAAGGTACGCTCCCTCTACATATTCCTCCTGTACTCTTTGGCTGTTGCATACTCGTCGTCTACCCAGTACCATGGAGGAGGAGATAAGCCGTTTACGCACTGATCGTCTTCGACGAGTCCATCGCCCACTGCGAAGTGCATGCTCACCAACCGTACGCCTCGTCAACCTTCAACAACAGCGACGAATTTCTCCTCGCCATTCAACACCAGGATGTGTATCTATTGCTGAGCAGGAGCTCACTGCACGTGTCCGGTCTGCTCTTGAAGGCTAACAGTTCCGCGGCAGCAGCAAACACCGCTCTCGTTAACAGCGGCATCTGCCATCTCTTCGAGGAGATATGCTACGAGATCAACGCCGTCGAGATCGATCGAAGCAAGAATGTCGGACTGACAAGCATTATGAAGGGCTTCGTGTCCCTGAGCCCCGGTCAACGTTCACTACTGGAGAACGCCGGTTGGCTCGACGTTGAGGAAGACATGAGTGTGACCAATGACGAAGGCTACTTTGACGTCGCCATACCGCTGAGCTTGATGCTCGGTTTCGCCGAAGACTACCGACGAATCGTCGTTAACGTCAAGCACGAGCTGATTCCCACGAGGGCAAACAGCGATGCGAATGTCGTCGTACAGTCGAACGAGGAAGCCTTCAAAATCGCGATACTAAAGCTGGAGTGGATGATGCCGTACATCAGGGTCTCGGATCAGCGAAAGATTCAGCTGCTGAATTTTATCGCCAACGAAGCGCCCATCTCCATGAGTTTTCACACGTGGAAACTGTACGAATATCCCCTGCTTTCACGCATCTCCAAGCACGTGTGGACCGTGAAGACCTCGACGCAGTTGGAGAAACCGCGCTATGTCTTACTGGGCTTCTAAACCGATCGAAAGAACAAGAAGAACAAGAACGCGAGTCGATTCGACCACTGTGGCATCAGAGACGTCAAGCTGTTCTTGAACTCGTAGTGCTATCCCTACGGAAACTTCAATCTCGACATTGGACACTATCAGTACGCCATGCTGTACGAGATATATGCCAATTTCCAGACCACGTACTACGGCAAGGAGCCCTAGCCGTTGTTGAGCAAAGACGATTTCCTCGATTACGCGCCCCTTATCGTCATCGATTGTTCAATGCAAAACGAGTCGGTGAAATCGGGACCGGTAGACGTGCGTCTGAGGTTCGAAGCGAGTGCAAATTTCCCCGTCGATACTGCGGCGTACTGCCTTAGCCTGCATGACTACACAGTGGAATACCAACTGATCAGTGGTGTGGTAAAAAGACTGACATAGTTCCGAGGGGTTCAGTTCCACCATGGAAGTCGTGGTTGACGTGCAGGGCTTCAAGATGCCCGACTACCGATTCGTGCCAAAGGAACTTGCCGTGCTTCCCCTCAACAATGAGCCATGGGAAGCCACGACTTTCCTCTTCAAGTCGCCGTTTCCTTGGCGGTATCTGCCTGCGACGTATCGCCGCAGCAATCCCTGGCTGCAACGTAACTCTCATGGCCTTTCGTGGAACTCTGGGGACGTGTCATACGCGATTATTGGAAAAGTGCTCGGGGCTCAACTGCGTGGCATCTCCACGGTATATGTGAAGGGTGAGGAGAAGAAAGCATGGTTACGGGAGTACACCGAGTGCACTATCGTCAATTTGGGTTGCCCCTCGATGAGGAAACTGCAAAGCGAGCCAACGTCCAGATGTCGGCATCACTGGTCCGACGGACATTTCTGTGCCGCTGAGAACGCTAAACGCTTGGAAACCTGGGTGAAGCACAAGGACGATTTCCCCCACCACTAAGCTGTGATTGACTATCAAAAACCCCGCGTCTTTGAGGTCCGGCCATCAGTCACAGTTAGAAGCAGCAGCTACGAAGATGAACCTCTCAAAACTCAATGAACTCGGCAGATCAGCCGGATTTCTCGAGACGAAGAAGCTATCCGAGCTGGAGATCGGAAAGGAGTTCCTGATCACGAAAGTAAAGAAGGTCACAACGAAATATGGGCTGAGGATCGTGGTGGATCTGGAAAAGAGCTTTGCGGTCTTCCTCGCACCGAGAGTCAACAAGATCTTCAACGAGGGTGATGGTGATGACGAGGAGTTCGAGAAACTGGTGAAGGCGTGCAGCGGCAACAAGCTGTATCTGAAGAACTTCGGCGGAAAATACAATTTGTTTGCGTTTTTCGAGAAGTAAATTGTGACACGCGCGTACTGAATTTATGATTGAATAAAGAATGATAAAATATATATTGTGTTTCACCCATTTGTAAATTTAACACCTCTGTCGAAAGAAAGCATTTCTCTCTCTCTCTCAACGATTGCTCGTCGGTGTACTTCGGAAGCGCGGCACTAAACGTGTTCGTGCCTGTCGAGAAGCTATGACGTCATCGCTCAGGAATGTGACGTGCTCGTCTCGGTCAGAACTGCGCAGTAGCTGTGTGTACCAAGACAAGTCTGAGCCTACACGTGCCTGTCGGAATCTGCATGTTAAGTTCACTATCAGTCACCAGGGGCTGGCACCTGCCAAGTTCGCTGAGAGTCACCTGGGGCTGACGCCCAGTCAAAGTCGAGAGGCTATGACGCCATCGCTCGGGGAGCGGGGGTTCGCATCAGCTTGATAGCCAGATTCAAGTTAGAACCTGCCGCTGCTCACCTCTTTACCGACTGGTACAGCTCGGTCGGTAACGTGGTCGCGCGTGCCTCTTTACAGCCTGACGCCACTCGGTCGGTAACGCAGGTGAGCTCAAACTTTTCAGTAGCGTAAGTCGGAATTTGCAACCGGGGTGTGAGGGATGTGAGGGTTTGCAGCCGTGGCATCACGTCTCAAAGGCTACGCCAGGAATCGAATGTGCGCGCAGCTGCGTTGTAAGATGATACGCGCGGGAAGTGGGGGGCCGCGATATGGCGTTGCGAGCGAGGACTAGATGGCGCTGCGAGTGAGATCGGGGAGTGAGGGTTCGACCAATGATGGAGCTCCGGGGGTGGGGGCTCAACCAATGGCGGAGATCTGTCGGGGTAAAAGTCAAAAAGGCTGCTTGTGCTCCGTCTGTAAGTTAGAGTTCCGTCGGTAACCACGCAACCTACTCGGTCGGTAACGACTGCCCCTGTAAGCGCGCAGTCCGCTCGGTCGGTAAAGTAGAACGACCCGTGTCTCTTAGAGCGCAACCTACTCGGTCGGTAATGTCGGGTGGGCTCGAACCCGCATAGCTCTACTACTCCCCTAATAACGTTGAAGTTTCACTTCTACCGCGCGTGGTGACCACACACTCATTTTTTTAATAGCAAAGTTTTTTATACGGTATACTTATTACTTGTTTAAAAAGTCGCGCCTATATGTACAATTATTTATCGAATAGGATTTTCTAAAAAGAAGAAATACAATATTACCAGTTACGACGACTATCGGTCATAACGACAGCTTTGCTCGGTTCTTTGAAAGTCATTGAAACTAATTTCCATTATATATGTGCTTAAAATAGTACTGCTGAAAGAGAAGTGTGCAAACAAATAAATCGACACAGGGAAAATACAATATTAAATAATGAATTTTCTGCCGAGTAATTCTCCATGCAATTCCCACAACCAATTAAAATTGCTTGCAAATTCAACAGTGATTGTATTTCCATCTAATGCGTGCAACTATACTGCGTTTGACTTCTAATTCTAAATCTGTAAATGAAAAAAAAAATTTTAATTCAGCATTCATTTTTTTTTTTCATTTTTTTTTTTACAAAGTAAAAAATATCCTCCGAAATATTCGGAATGATGTGAGTTAGAATTTATGCGTTGCATTCTTTTGTGTACAACTACATTATACGATAACCAACAAATTACTTAACAAAAACCTTGTCTAACGAATCAAACAATTCGGTTTTTGCATAAAAAATTATTCATATTTTTAAATTCAATTTTTAATCTCTGAATATAGTCCGGTCAAGTTAGCCTAAAAAATAGGGGTACCCTTGCATAAATTCCCAAGAAGCTGAAAATGTACAAGAACGTTAGGGATACCTTTATAATGAAACTGTGAAAAGTCCCCATCGATCCCGTGTGTGCAAAAAATTTTATGCAAGGTCAAAGTTCACAAAAATGGGTTTTTTGGATTTATTAGCGAAACGGTTAGTTTCACGATAAAAATAGTTCCGACCGAAATTATAGATCATGCAATTCTCTACAAAAATTGTTCTTACACTTTTTTCCTAAGATTCTCCATTTCTGAGAAAAAGCCATTCTAAAGTTGTATTCTCCATAATATGCGTGACTACGCTGCCTATGTACATCATTGGACGTATAATATAAGTAAAACTATTAGTCTGCGTGACTAATACATTAATATTGAATGATAATTCTAAAGGCGCGTTCTCACTGAGTCGACAGAGTCGATCGACAATGTCGACTCAGTGAGGACGCGCCTTTAGAATTATCATTCAATATTAATGTATTAGTCACGCAGACTAATAATTTTACTTATATTATACGTCCAATGATGTACATAGGCAGCGTAGTCACGCATATTATGGAGAATACAACTTTAGAATGGCTTTTTATCGACAATGTCGACTCAGTGAGGACGCGCCTTTAGAATTATCATTCAATATTAATGTATTAGTCACGCAGACTAATATTGGGTTGGTGCATAATTATTGCGACTTTTTTGGCGGCTTCTTTTTCTTTAAAAATTGGCATTTTGTTTATTTTTTTTTCATTAAAATAATCTTCTCTATTTAATTAATAAAATTCGTGTCGAAAATCATGTCCATGTTTGTCATATTATGCTCTACCGCTTCGAGAAAGATGGAATGCGGCACAGTCATTTCGCGATATCAACGAACTTTTCGGCGAGGGAACAATCAGCAAAAGCCAAGTTGAAAGATGGTTCAAAAAGTTCAAATCGGGCGATACAAACATTACAGATGAAGAAGGAAGAGGTCGACCATCTAATTTCAACGACCAGGCACTTTTGGAAGCCGTGGAAGAAGACGAAAGCTTGACAATACGAATGCTGGCCGACGACTTTGATGTGGACCATTCGACCATTGTTCGTCGTCTCAAAAAGCTCGGAAAGTATGGAAAATGGCTGTATAGGTTCCCCACGAACTCTCCGACCACAACAACGCCGAACGTGTACGAATTTTCACTGATTTGCTGCAGCGAAACGAACAAGCACCCTTCCTGAAGAATCTCGTCACTGGAGATGAATCGTGGCTTCTTTTCAAAAACGTCGTCTTCTTCCACGGCTGTCAAAAGTGCCTGGTCGTCGAAATCAGATGGTTGACCACTTCCTTCATCATCTGTAAGGTTTATATCGCCCGATTTGAACTTTTTGAACTATCTTTCAATTTGGCTTTTGCTGATTGTTCCCTCGCCGAAAAGTTCGTTGAGATCGCGAAATGACTGTGCCGCCTTCCATTCTTTATCGAAGTGGTAGAGCATAATGTGAGTGCACCGGTATCCGTCCATGTAAGATTTTTTTTAGCGGGAAATGTAATATTTAATTACCATGGCCAAATATAGAAAGAAGAGTAAATATAATACTATGATGGACTCTTTTTCATCATTAAAACAATTTAAAAATTTGAAAAGGGATTCATAATAATTAAATAATACAATTTTAAAGTGAAGGGTCAAAAGGGTCAGTATTCGACCGTCTGTTTTCGCTCTGCGCCGGTACCGAATAACGTAATTTTACAATAATAAAATGTCTTTTTCAGCACTTCCAATAATTTTAATTTATATTACAATATATTATTCATCGATTTAAACATATTTTAATACGTTTGTTACTTACATTTTGTCGTATCCATCTGAACTACTGATTTCCAATCCTAACCTAACCTATTCTTCTAACGAAATACATTCAAAGCATGATGTTAGCGCCCCGCATCGAAACAAATTAATAAATTTTATAAACATTAAAAAATGTTAAATATTAAAGATTTCCATAACCGACCTTCGGTGGACGGATACCCATACAAGGTCGGATACCGGTGCACTCACAGTATGACGAATATGGACATGATTTTCGACACGCATTTTATTAACTAAATAGAGAAGATTATTTTAATGAAAAAAATGCCAATTTTTAAAGAAAACGCCGCCAAAAAACCCGCAATAATTATGCACCAACCCAATAGTTTTACTTATATCATACGTCCAATGATGTACATGGGCAGCGTAGTCATGCATATTATGGAGAATACAACTTTAGAATGGCTTTTTCTCAGAAATGGTGAATCTTAGGAAAAAAGTGTAACAACAATTTTTGTAGAGAATTACATGACCTACAATTTTTGTCTGAAATATTTTTCTCATAAAACTAACCGTTTCGCTAATAAATCCAAGAAACCCATTTTTGCGAATTTTGACCTTGCATAAAATTTATTGCACACACGGGATCGATGGGGACTTTTCACAATTTTATTATAATGGTATCCCTAACGTTCATGTACATTTTCAGCTTCTTGGGAATTTATGCAATGGTGAATGTCTATTTTGACCGGACTAATATTCAATATCACAGGAAAAAGAAAATCCCCCAAAAATAGTTATTCGTACACTAAGAAAAAAATTATATTGAAGCAATGAATATTTAATTGAATTCACTACATGAATTACTTGCGAGGTCGCAAATAGTTGTTTATTCAAAACAATAAAATGATGTAATTGTTTCAATGGGGATGCATGTAATTACTACAACCAAATTTTATTTTTATAACACGTGCATCGAAAGTGGTGCTTTTCATGCTAGTTTTACGGGACGAAAATAGCAAATTGCACGCTAGGATAGAAAAGTTGAGCTCGCGCATGCGCAGTTTATACTTGTTTCACTTTCGTCCCTTAGGTGAATTTTCGTTCACTTTCGTCCCTGAAAACTAGCATGAAAAGCACCACTTGCATTCACTTGTTATAAAAAGTATCGTGTGCAACACGGACCAAAGTTGGCGCCGACTTTCAGTCCTTGTTGCACAATATACCGTATGTCCGTCTTTGTACTGGCCAGTTTGAAAGTTACCTTCGGATAGACTTGGTCGGTAATCGAGACATTTATACCGTAATTATAATTATTTTCGTAATTTCCATTGTTCATAAATTCTCAATTTCGAGGTTAGACGCTTCGATATCCCGAATTGACATTAACTCTAACTGCCGACTCGACTTCTACCGTATTAAATGACTCGAGTACCGACCAAGCCTATCCGGAGGTAACTATCAAACTGGCCAGTACAGAGACGGACATACGGTACTATTAGCATTGAACTGATTAAAGGGTTTTTGAAATAAAAAAATGCATTTCTGAATTAACTGAACCAAGGATTCTCTATTCGCATAGAGATATTATTTATTGCAATTACATGGATTGTTAAAGGAAATAAATATTTATTTGAATGAATTAAATTCTATTCGATACAAATAATTTACTTTTTTGTCTATCATAGCGATTGATAAGGTTAAATATATCCATGCTTGAATATAGCACAAAGTGTTTGTTTCAATTGAACATTTAATTCCATTAAACAACCCATCAGTTGTCTTACTGAAGTACATAGTTCCATTGCAGTTTTCTTTGTTCCATTCAATGCAATCGTTAATTAAATTCAATTTTTACTTTATAAATGTAACTAACATTTCGTGGTATTTAAACATATATATGAGATATAGACAATTCATTGTTTCATTATCGCAATCAAATTATTAATCGTGTTAATGCAATGTGTGGTTGCAACGATTGAATTTTTAATAGAAGCAACTAAATCGATATTTTGATTTACCGTATATTTATTTGAAACAAAAAATCGTTTAGTTGAAATAACTAAATCAACAGTTCCTGTAACTATGTACAATTTTAAATGAATGCCCTACACTTTGTCGAATTCGATGCATTTATTTTTGAAGAAGTCGGATAGGTACATGCTCTTATTAGTGAATAGTTTCCTTGTTGCAAACCATTATTTAATTGATTTGAAGACAGGAGCAATTGTTGTCTATAGCCGAAGTACATATTTGGTTATTTCATATGTACATGTATACCTTACAAAAGATAGAGAGAGAGAATAGCTAACCTTGAGGAGAAATTCTCGCTCAACCTTATACATATATAGAAACTGAAGGGTTCTTCGACAACTCACGAGAAAACTTTAGGAGACCTTGCGTCATCTAATAACTCATTTTGTACAAACAATGCAACGTGTGATTGCAACAATTGAAAATTTAATAGATTCGATATTTTGATAAATCAAAATACCTTATATTCATTTAAGGTTTCTCGAGCAGTACAGAGGCCTTTTCCCTGCTAAAAGTTAGTCCACTGAAGTACAGTAACACTCTAAAGTATGTTCTTCGTGCAATGTGGCAACAATGTTTGACGTACAGTAGTATGTGTGTATCTGTGAGTTCAAAAATGGAGCCCAAAACGTCTGGTCATGCATCTGTACGTCATGCAACGTTGCCACATTGACTTTTCAAAGGTTAAATTTATAAAGAACAATTAATAAAAAAATTATGGGCTTCTTAATGAACGTGAAAATTGGTATAGATGATTTTAGTTCATTAAACTTGCTGTTCAAAAAATTTCAGAATTTTTTCACTATTTTTCTCAGAAATATTGCGGTTTGTTGGTTATAACCCGATTAAGAACACATGTTATTTTGTTATTCAAAAATCTTTGCAACGAGCTTCTTAAAAGACTTGAAAATTTAACTGAATTTTTGTTTACTTCAATCTACCGAATGCAATCATTTTCAAGCATTTCTCACTATGTTTAGTATAACGCTCGAGAAACCTTAAAACAAAGAATTGTTTGGTTTAAGTAATTAAATCAATAAGTTCCCGTAATTTATTAAATCAGAACAAAACTCCAGTGTATTACAATTTATTATACAAAAAACTCCCGCTTTATGTACAATACTTGTATTCTCAAATCAAAGCACAATTGCTTTATTTCACAAACCTTTTGTTACTTGAAATAAGAAGAAATTTAATTACTTCGAAGAACTGTAGTTATTTGAAATAATTTATTAAATCTTTGAAGTAATAATATGTCGTCACGTAAGTGATGTAAGTAATCTACATAAATTTTCATTGATTCAATGTAATTCGATTTTTTAATTTCATGTTATTTATAATTGCAATAATTATATCACGTTATTCGATTTAATACTTGGCTTGAAGTAAATCACATAGTTTATTCAAATAAAAACATAATTGACTGCCTTCATATATTCATTTCAATGGCATTATAATTTTATGTAATGAAATTTGAACATTGTTTTAATTAATTGTTATATTACACCGACCACAAAAGTAGTTGAATACGTGCATTTATTTGATTAAATATTGTCGTTGGAACAACTATTTCACTGCTTCATAATAATTAAATTGTTAATTGCTTTACAGAAATACGGCCATTGAAACTAGTACACCATATAGTTGTCACCTTCATTTAAAAATAATAAAATATTTAATTTCTTTAGCAATATCAGAACATTCAGTTCATTGAATATTTCATTGGGTACATTTCATGATTTCTATAAGGTCTATAACTTTGCTTCCGCCGTTTTCCTATGGATGGCTTACTAGAAAAACGGCGAAAATAAAGTTGTACACCTAATACAGGGTGAGACAGTGAAACGGCACGATTTCAGTTCGGGCTGGCGGACTTGATGGGGGGTCACAAAAGTGGGGGACTAGATCTTTGTCGTCTAGACAGGTGAAAATGTTAGTAGTCATGGAACGTTGGTCCAGTGAGCAACGCGCGTTTTCTTATAAAGGCTTATTACAAAAACTCAGATAGTTTTGTTAGTACTCAACGCGCTTTTTTTCCGTCGTAGGTTTAATTTACTTCCAAGGGCTCCCGTGCTATCTCGAACCAGAGAAGATTTGAAAGAGCGAATTCGGCAAGAAATAAACAACATTCCGTTGGAGATATTACGCAACGTCATGAACGGATTCACTCTCAGGCTCCGACAATATGTCGTACATCCAGTTCAGTACCGCCGTAACTGCAAAATTTTAATTTTTGATTTTATGACGATTATTGTGTGCAGTGCTAACATATTTGACTTTGAAAAGAAATACAGCCACAAGTGGTTAAGTTTTAAAATATGCCATATTTTTGCATATATGGCCCTATGAATTCCGATCTAGCATTGTTTTATTTCCTTCTTATTCAAAATTATATAATTTACACTTGTGGCGGTATTGAATTGGATGTACGATGTGGAAAAACAAGGACATCATCTGTCTGATAGCATCTTCAAAATATGATTATTTTTCATGTAAAGTAAATTTCCACTAATATGTGTGTAAATCAGATTTATGCTCAAATAAAACAACTTTTTTTTAAATCTCTATTTTTTGCGATTTTTTAAATCGAGCCGTTTCGCTGCCTCACCTTGTATTAAACCGTTTCTTAATCTTTAAATTAGTCATATAATTAGAACAATTAATTTTTACTTGAACTAACTACATATTTATCTCAGCTTACAAAATATCATGCAATTAAACCAATTTTTCGAATCAATCAATTATTTATTTATAATATAAAAACCGGAATAATTGATTCAAATATATAATTGATTGAAGTAAAATAATTTGCATGCAACTAAAAATATTTAATTGTTTCAACTAAACTTTTTTCTCAGTGTAAAGTTAATAATAAATGTGTTTCTCTCTACAAGATTTTGACTTCATCGAAATGCCAGAGAGATGCACTTATGCTAAGCTAACCAACGAGCGCGAGAGAAATAGCCTTATAAAACGATAACAGCTACACTTTTTATTGTCCATTTCCAACTTAAATAAGACCAACAAATAAAAATGACAAAATATGCAGTAAATAATTTTGTCCAAATTTTTCGAATAAAAAAACTGGTCAGAGAACCGAATTTCTCAAATATGCTTGTACGTTGCCACTCGAAAATCGGACTATATATCTATAGTTTTGGTTATCAGTTTTCTATTATTATTATTTTTATTACGTTTACTTTGCTAAATTGGATCATGAAATGGACGCGTGATATCCATTTGGTTTCCGACTCCGACGAAGTCTTATAAGGCTGAGCCGAAGAATATTTCCAATCTGTCGACCAAGAGTCTGCTTCGTCAAATTCAGCCATCCATTTGGAATGTGACTAGATAGCGCTTTGTGTTCCTAAATCAACTCCATTTTTATTCCCTTCCTTCTTTCCCCTCCTGTCTCCTCCCCCAAGCAATCCTCTTCCCGTTACTCCTCCTTTCCATCAACCACATTATGGTTCCAATCATAATTCGTCCGTATACAATATTGATTATTTGTCCCTCCTTGTCGGCTTATTACAGTGCTACGAAAATGCTCGGAGAGAAAAAAAAAAGTATTTCACGCTTCCGAGGAAGTATACAGGGCGTCTCGTAAAGAGAGGTCCACTATTCTAAGAATTGATTTTAAACGTTTAATTTAGAGGCAAATTAACACAAAGATTCAGAATTTAACTAAAAATATGAATCTTTTCATATTGTGCCTTATTGATTCAACAAATTGAACAACTTTTGCATGAAGACTTTTATTGTATCTCGTTCATTTATCAGGTAGCATCGAGGATTATATTACGTACAACACACAATGTTTTAGACATTTATTTTTTCAGATACGTTACAATGTATTAATCAATACATTTTTCTGGAAAAATGTTACTATTACATTCTGGGTACAGGGTGAAACAGTGAAACGGCACAATTTCAGTTCAGGCTGGCGGGCTTGGTGGGGGGATCACGAGAGTGGGGAACCTTTGTCGTTTAGACAGGTGAAAATGTTAGTAGCCATGGAACGTTGATCCAGTGAGCAACGCACGTTTGCTGTAAAGGCTTATTACAAAAACTCGGATAGTTTTGTTAGTACTCAATGCGCTTTCCGTCGTGAGTTTAATTTACCCCCAAGGGCTCCCGTGCCATCTCGTAAAGCTATCGCGCTTTGGGTTAGGAACTTTGAAGCCACTGCTAGCACAACAAAGAAAAAAGACGGTAGTGAAAAACCAGCCGTACTCCGGAAAATATTGATCGTGTGCGTAAAGCTCTAGGAAGAATCCCACGAAAATCAGCGAGACGGCACAGCATAGAACTTGGTATCAGGAATCGAACATTAAAAAGGATTTTTAAGAATAAACAACATCCCGCTAGAGATATTACGCAACGTCATGAACAGATTCACTCTCAGGCTTCGTCAATGTGTGGAAAAACAAGGACGTCATCTATCTGATACCATTTCCAAAATATGATTATTTTTCATGTAACGTACATTTCCACTAATGTAGACCTGATTTGTGCTCAAATAAAACAACTTTTGTTTAATCTCTTTTTTTGCGAATTTTAATCGTGCCGTTTCACTGCCTTACCCTGTACAAATACAATATGAAATATTATATTTCTGATTCCCTTAATACACATGCCACGTCTCAAAATATATATCACAGTCAACAGGCTTATGAAACTTATCAGATATACATTTGAATTGAAAAAAGTCTTAAATATTTTCTTTCCTTTAAAAATTAAATTTCTAATATGTGCTATTGTCGCAGGTACATCATGCTATATTTTAAAATTAATACAGAAGACTCTCCCTAATGGCGCACTCAATCGGGGGGTGAGCTATTTGAAAGTTTGCGTTCAGAGGTGTGGTTTACATAGTGATACTGCACTGTTTTATCATCGGTAGCATATTATTACATACTAACAAGTACATATACGTATCTTGGGGATAGAGGTGTTAGTTTGCGGTGGGTCGTTCCAACTTCAATTTTCATCAGCAATAAAGAACCGGGCGATGAAGGAGAGGGGGCTGTTCGAGAAGAGCGCCATTTGGAAGAGTTTTCTGTATTGGAGCCAATAGATTTCCGAAACAAATGAATTAAGTTCAAATCGAAATATGAATTTAAATATAACTTATATATTTAAAACAATTTAAATTACATTTGTAACATTACTAATTGTTCGCGCTGCGCGAACCGTTAGCATCGTCACGAAAGGCGACTTAACCCGGGCAGGTGTTAGCGCTACGCGAACCGTCCCCAGCTTCGCGGAAAGTAACTTATTTTCAGTTATAGACAATCGATCGTAGGGGATTATCCGTCTCGGACCGATCGGCCCGCTATTACGGTCGATCTAATTCCGCTCCGCTATCGCGACCCGGGGAAACCCGACCTTCTCGGAATCGGTCCCACACGGCCGAAGCACGGTTGAACTTCGGCCGCGTTCCACAACCGAAGGGATGCAGCTATACGTGCCCTGCTGCACTCTGACCCGACGCAGCGAGTATGTGAAGTTAGCACCCCATTTTTAAAATTTAAGAAAAACGATTACAGTTCTGAGTTCCTACAAAAGAGTTCTACTGTTCCTCACATATAATTTAAAAATAGTTCTGATGAAATAGTACAAGAAAATCGGATTTGAAAAAATGAGGTGCTAACTTCACGCAGCACCCCATTTTGGAATAAATCAAAATTGTTCGATAGTTCTGAGTAGCTTGTGAATAGTTCTATAGTTCTCAATAAGTCTCGTTGTCAAATTCCGTCATTTAAGGTCTTTATCATTAACATGAAGTTTCTATAATGGAAACTAATTCTTCGTCATAACTTCACTACTGCGCATTTCTCGAAAAAACTCGTGGAAGAAAATCTTCAGAACTATTGAGGAGCAACCCAGAACTCTGCTTCGTTTGACCAGAACTCAATTTTTTGCCCGTTGGGACTTAGTCTCTGAAAAATTCCGACATCACTTTGCCTATAACTTCTTTAATTCGCGTATTTCGGAAAAATTGGTAGGAGAAGATCTTCGGAACTATTGGGGAGCAACCCAGAACTGCTTCGTTTGACCAGAACTCTAAATTTTTTGCCCAGTGGGATTTAGTCTGAAAAATGCCGACATCGATTTGCCTATAACTTATCAAACTAAGTTCCACCGGGCAAACAAATTTAGAGTTCTGGTTAAACGGAGCAGAGTTCTGGGTTGCTCCCCAACAGTTCTGAAGATCTTCTCCTACGAATTTTTCCGAAATACGCGAAAAGAAGTTATAGGCAAATTGTGTGTGTGATGTCGGCATTTTTCAGAGACTAACAATAAGTCCCACCGGGCAAAAAAATTTAGAGTTCTGGTCAAACGGAGCAAAGTTCTGGGTTGCTCCCCAATAGTTCTGAAGATCTTCTCCTATGACTTTCTCCGAAATACGCGAAATAGAAAAGTTATAGGCAAATCAAAGTCGACATTTTTCAGAGACTAAGTCCCACTAGTCAAAAGAATTTAGAGTTCTGGTCAAACGGAGCAGAGTTCTGGGTTACTCCCCAATAGTTCTGAAGATCTACGAATTTTTCCGAAATACGCAAATTAAAGAAGTTATAGGCAAATCGCGATGTCGGCATTTTTCAGACACTAAGTCCCACAGAGCAAAAAAATTTAGATTTCTGTTCAAACGGAGCAGAGTTCTGGGTTTCTCCCAAATAGTTCTGAAAATCTTCTCCTATGACTTTCTCCGAAATACGCGAATTGGAAAAGTTATAGGCAAATCGAAGTCGACATTGTTCAGACTGTCCCACTGGTCAAAAAAATTTAGAGTTCTTTTCAAACGAAGCAGAGAGTTCTGGGTTGCTTCTCAATAGTTCTGAAGATCTTCTTCTACGAATTTTTCCGAAATACGCGAATTAAAGAAGTTATAGGCAAATCGATGTCGGCATTTTTCAGACTAAGTCCCACCGGGCAAAAAAATCAAGTTATGGTCAAACGAAGCAGAGTTTTGGGTTGCTCCTCAATAGTTCTGAAGATCTATGACTTTCTCCGAAATACGCGAATTAGAGAAGTTATAGGCAAATCGAAGTCGGCATTTTTCAGAGACAAAGTCCCACTGGTCAAAAAAATTAAGAGTTCTGGTCAAACGAAGCAGAGTTCTGGGTTGCTCCCCAATAGTTCTGAAGATTTTCTTCTACGAGTTTTTTCGAGAAATGCGTAGTAGTGAAGTTATGGCGAAGAATTAGTTTCCATTACAGAAACTTCATATTAATGATAAAGACCTTAAATGATGGAATTTGACAACGAAACTTATTGAGAACTATAGGATTATTCACAAACTACTCAGAACCATCGAAAAATTTTGATTTATTCAAAAATGGGGTGCTGGTGCAATTTTTAAAGTATAAGAAAATGTCGTTTTTTTAAAGAACTATTTATAAAAATTATAGAGAACTGTAGAACTCTTGTAGAACTATCAGTAAATGAAACAAAAAGTCCATTTTTTCCAAAATGGGGTGCTGCGTGAAGTTAGCACCTCATTTCAAATCCGATTTTCTCGTACTATTTCATCAGAGCTACTTTTAAATTATATCAGGAACTGTAGAACTCTTTTGTAGGAACTCAGAACTCTAATCGTTTTTCTTAAATTTTCAAAATGGGGTGCTAACTTCCCAGGTAGCACACTAACGTCGAAATGACGTTTTTTGAAGGTCAGTTCTGACGTCAGATGACGAAAAATATGACGTCATTTTAACGTCGCAAAGACGGCTTAATTGCACATCCACACGACGTCAGAAAAATCACGTCATAATGACGTTCTACCGTACGTTGTGATGACGTAAAAAATGACGGCTCTAAAAGGTTAGGTCTCACGTATATCTTTTCATCGTGAGCGGTCACCCATCCAACTAGTGAAGATCCCCAGCGAAGTCTATAGGTACAGTCGTAGTGCGGGGAGAAAGTGTAGAATACGACAGGGGAGTTACCTCGCGAGCTAGCGCGACCGACGCGAGAGCTGATGAGTTCAAACCAGTCGGGCCAGGGGGCGCGGATGAGGGGGAAGCCGTCCACGTAAGGACGAGTATGCCATCTTTCGAACACGGAGGCACTAACGACGCCAATGGTATACCTACGCTGCGGGCAAACAAGCAACGCTCGCTAGGAGAAGCCGCACACTCGCAGCAAGGAATTGGCGCGAGACACCCAACGACAGCTTGCGAGGCCCTAAGGACAGCACAACATAATACCACGGACCTCACATCAAACCAATACGAGGAGGGCGAGATGAGAATCGAACCTAGAGGCGACTACGAAGCGAGACCCTGCTCACGCCTATGGGCCCTCACGAGAGATGAGGCCCGGTTAAAATTAAAGTTAAGTTCTCCCTCCACGTAACAAATTTAGAGGGGAAATCGTTTCCACTTGAATGCTTTCTGGCAATATGGCTGACAAACCAGCGCTGTCATAAAACAACGACAATTTTAGTTTATTTTCCAAATTCGCAGTATGCATCTTTGATAACAATTAACATTTCCAAGCGTTTCTATACACAAATCACTATTTTATTTTCATCGGGTTCCAAAACCCATGAGTCATAATGTACAATCAGAGAAAGTATGTAAAAATAATTATTTTTGGTTATGTTAAAATTTGCCTACACAAATGTATAAATTTTTGATGACATCCACTAATTATGAATCATAGCATACATAATTCAATTAAAAAGTGAAAACTGTGGCTATATGTGCTTTAGTTTTTACCATTAAGTAAATAATACTATGGTCTTAACACTGTACACGCCGTCTGAGTGTTCACAATATTTCAATTTTTTTTGTTTTTAATTTGTTCAATAATTTCTTGATAGAAGGGTTGAGAATTTCGATAAGGTAATTGAACTTTGAAATTTGAACTATTTGAGCAACTTTTTCTGTGCGTAAATGTCGAAGATGCAAGTTGATGTATAAAAAACAGTCTATACGCTATAAACACACGATTCTCTGTCTAACAATGACAATTGTTGCATATTTCACATTTACCGTTAATGAGATATTGAATTTTTTTTTCAAGTGGAAGAATTTATGTGAATAACTTCTGCAAATATTTGTAACGTAATTTATCTGCTTTTTTCTCATTTACAAAAGGGTACGTGGTCCCAATTATTAAGATGTTGAGAAACTGGCAATGATAAAAGTTATGCAAGATTTTGTAAAAATTATCGAGTGCAAACAAACGGACGGCGTAACAATCATAGAGAAGAAAAAGACTTAGGAAGAGGTGCACAAATATTATAATACACGTTTCTTCACACGCACACGCACGGTAGAAAGTCTCCAAACACTTTGGATGAATCTGAAGAGAGATACCAAAAAATATAAGGCAACCCAGAAGCAAGAAAATAGGAAGACAGGTGGAGGCCCCAGCGAGTTTAAACCAAATGTTGTATTGTATTTGAAGAAATGCTCAAGCTCATCGATCCTTTGTTTGAATCGTTGGAGAATTTGTACGATTCCAATGCTGATGCACTAACTGTTGAAACTCTCTTTTGTGACGGTGAAGATGCAAATTCATTACATGATACTAAGGTACTCCTTACGGGCTTACGAAATGCTGGTTATATTACAAATTGGTCAAAATGGGATAAAAAAAACTATAGCTAAGCCAGTCAGTAGCCCATTGCAGGACAAGTTGCAGCTAGTTCTAATACAGAAGGCTTGCTCACGAAAAAATGCAGTAAACGGAACGAAAAGTGAGATGAAAATGGAGTCTGCAGATCTCGTGAAAAATGAGACAACCACTGGTCAACCCAGCACATCAAAAGATGCAGAAATTATTGATCTGGCCAACATTGACGAGGACCTAGAGGAGTACTACTGTCATAATTTCGAGGATAAAGAGGTCAAAGACGAAGACCACGTGATTGATAAAACTAAAAAGGAGACTCTGAAGGAGGTCAAAGACGAAGACCATATGATTCATACAAGTAAAAAGGAGACTCTTGAGGGCAATCCTACTTCCGCACAAGAGAAATTGAAGCTAGAGACTGATTTTATACCTGATACGAACAAGTAAGAAGTTGGAGCAAGTCCTTTTCAAAAAGATTGTTCTTTGGAAGGTAAGAAAACGAAGATGGAGGCTGGTATTTTGGCTGATATGAAGAAGGCCGATGTAACTAACGTTCGCTGTTCCTTGAAGAAAATTGTAATCGACAATGTTAACCACGGGATACCGGATGAATTTGATAATCAAGAATTTTTTGATGATGATGAGGAATTGTTAAAGGAAGAAATATTGAGACAGGAACTGAAGCGAATTCAACTGAAGAAGGAGCTACTAGACGTCAAGAATCAGAAGAAACGCGTTAAATTGGAGATATTGAGAACTAAACAGAAGAGAAGAGAAGAATCGCTGGAAAACAAAGAGAACTCAAGAAACTTTACAAATTGACTTTTTTTTGTTGATCTCATAATATTTCATTTGTCTTAACCATATTCAGAAGCCAAATATTTATTATAAGAAGTTCATTTCTTTCATCATTAAGAAAGTCTGCAGCTTCATATTAACCCTCTGACGCTAAACTCTTAGCAATCCCTGTCGCGTGAGCTGGAGAAAGGGAACAGCCAATCGCGCGCGGTCGCTTTATGTGTTAGTGACTGACGTCACGGAAATGGCCCCCCACTCTCATTCAGCCAGGCTCGTAATTAGGGGCCTACTCACTCATACCGTGCTCACTCGCACTCACGGGATTTCGCGCGACGGCACGGCAATGAAATAGGGGCCCCATACACGGTACGATTCGTTGCCTCGATCCGTCGTTTCAAACTGATTGAAACGACAAATCGATAGTGTATGTCAACATAGTTAATGATTTACTTAGTCGAAGACTACTTCATTGTCACTATTAAAAAAATGGCTTATTTAAATCACACCACAGGTAACTTTTAACGTTTCGTCGTATTTTTTATGAAACGTCGTTAAGAGTTAACAATATCCAAGTGCTGCAGTCGCTGTCAAGAAAGGGATTTTTATATAAAGGAGTTTTGAAAAAGATTTTAGGAGGATTAGAACGGAATTTTTGTATGGTATGTACCAATGTCTGACGAGTGTAAAACAATAGGAAATCGTTGATTTTGTACGTAATAATTTTAACTTTTTGATACCTAAAAACGCTATCAAAAGTTGTGTTTCAAAATCAAATTTTTTACTGCAATTGCAATGCGATTTTAATAAGTGAAGGCTCAATTTATTCGTTAAAAGATTGTCTATCGAGTTACCAAAGTATTAACCATGTTTATCTGTTAATAACACAGTACTTTTTCGCGACGGCTTCCTTTAAATTTTAAACAAATTACTATAACTTTGGAACAAGCAATATTTTTTTAAAAAGTGCTTGTGAAATCCGATAGAGAATCTTTTTACGGACACGTTGAATTCATATCCATTGAAATGGAACATAATTTGGGGTAGATAATTTAGTTTGTAGATCCAATTTTTGACAGTATTCACAGTATACAGAAGTTATCAGTATGTTCAATATCAATGTTTATCCACTTAAGATGCGTTATTATAAATGAATAATTCATTATGAGCAGTGGCACGAGAAAAGAAAACTTACAGATGAAAAAGTTACTTGTTTCTCAGAGAATTTATTATTAAGTGTTATTTGTTCTCAAAATATTAATATAGCGTTAAGATTACTTAAACAGTTTATATACTCTCATTCGTTATAACTTCAGGAGTGAATGTTGGCTGAAGTTATGAATAAAAATTATGATATTATATTCTGGTTTGTTTTATTTCGTGATTGTTTAAAGGTATATAACAATTTATCAAAATGTGAAACCCTTCAGCCTTCCCTCCTCAAATCAACCTGTAAATATATGAAAAACTATTTTTTTTAAGCTCACGAAATAAATAATATAAAATAAAAGGCAAGTATACTTACTGTTGAAAATAACCATTTATTAGTTGTCTTCGAACCGTGTCACCATCCCCAAATTGTACATCATTATGTATTCTTTCATATGTATGAACATCAACCAGTGGATAATCAAAGGGATCAACCTGTAGGGCGATGTTATGCAATACAGCGGTTGCAACAATCACTGGCAAAGTCCTTTCTGATGTGTGAAAACGAGATCCTATCTTCATCACTGCAAATCTTCGAGACCATACACCAAAGCAACGCTCAATACAGTTACGTGTTATGATTTGTGCCTCGTTGTACAAATGTTCCTCAGGCGTTTCAGGATTTTGAAAAGGTGTCATTAAATATGGGAGGTCTGGATACCCTGCATCTCTCTCTCCAAGGAGTATTGCATTACCGAATCTTCCTTGCTGAAAATCGTGATTTATTCGCGAGTCCTGAAATATTGTAGAGTCATGCGTTGAGCCTGGCCAACGAGCAACGAAATCTACAAACTGGAGCTTAGCATTACACATTCCTTGTACATTTATTGAAAAGTAATCGTGCCGATTACGATATAATTCAGCAAACTCCCCACCTGGAAGTAATTCATATTCCATAAAATGTTATGGAAGTTCATGGAAGTGCGATACATAATATTAAAAACAAATAATTATCATATGATTGAATTCGGACTTGTCGTCCGTCAACATAGGCGGCTACACGTGGAAAGCCAGATCTCACAAACATTTCTGCTTGGCTTTGTCTAAATTCCTCCATCGTCGCTGGGAATCTGATGAATTCAGCCCTTAAGGCAGCAATTAGTGGTGAAACTTGATGTATAATTTCCCATGTTGAAGTTTTACTAATATTTATGCAGTCACCAACAGTTAAAATATATGACCCTGTTGCATAAAATCGTAAGGCAACAAGTAACTGAACCACTGGAGAAATCCTTTAATTCCTGTTAACATAACCGTTATAAATATTTACATTGACTTCTTACAGTTTCTAAATATTTCGACTCCAGTATATTTCACTATTATATTATCAAGTAATTACCCATGCAATGGTCCCAACAAGGTAAATCCAATTCTTTCCAGAACCACCAGAAAAGCCCGTTTGGACAGGCGATAACGCGATTTAAACTCAACCTCATTTAGTTCCTCAAAATCATTCCTTGGTTCACAAATTCGATGCCTGCGGCGAAGCAAGCCATTAATATTACCGTCGCCTTCATTATTTAAAAATAAATCTCCGAAGAACCCATCCATTTCTTATAGGTTATAGACGTTTACATACATACGATTCAAATATAACCGCATGCATCATAAGTTCATATGGTTATATTGCGCGGCGCTGCACGAATAAATCGTGGTGGGGGACGCTAATTTTAACTTTAACCGAGAGGCCAAATTAACTAACTGGCAGTTAACGGATAAAGAACCGGCCCTAACTACCGATTCGATTTCTACCGGTATAAATGACTGGAGTACCGACCAAGCCCCGCCGAAGGTAAATTTCAAGATCCCTGCAACTGGCCAGTACAGCGTGGGGGACTGTGGGCCCGTTGGTGTACGCCATCTGATGGCGGACCGACCAGTTACCGAGCTGACACGGACACACACTGACGCAGGTCACGGTTTCCCCACCACTTCCCCGAAATCACTCCCAAGCGAGCCTAAAGATGTTTACACATAAAAAATTAGAGAGATAGTCCAGGCGTCAGGAGTTATTTAGCCAAAAAATTGCGACAAAGCTAATTGTTGTTAGAATCTCTTCGTTAATAAGTACATAATAAATAAATGAAAAATGGATACAAAAATTCGGCCAGGAACATATTGTTTAAACAAGTTTAATAAACAATTTCGGGGTTTTTATGGAAATCTCGAATAATATGCGTTAAATAAAAAAATAGTTACGAACAATTTTGATCCTTGTAAAATTTGCAATAAAAAATTTCTACAATTTTTCCCGTAAAACCCATAGTTTTCAATATATAGACCGCGTTGAGAGTCAGACCACTGATAGAACACTGTACTCGTATAATACTGGCTTCTGGTAGCATCGCGAACTGTCATAGTTATGCTAATTTTATATGAAGGATGGATTAAGTTGAGAGAAAAGTGAAGCTTATAAAGATCGCTTATTTGTATATTAACTATTTACTATCGGACTTTTTTTTCTAACTGGAGAATCGTTGAAATCGGCATCTTCTTCAGGAATTTCCGTTTCAGTTGCCTCCTCAGCGTCAAATTCTTCATCTAGTTGGACAGAAAGGAAGTTTTCCATGTCGATATCCACACATTCATCCACATCTTCTTCTATGTCAATTTCCGTAGAAATGTTACAACAAGTGCCTCCTTGGCAGTGGCGACAAATCGAGGAGCAGTAGAGACCAACCTTGCGACAACTGCAATAACCAGAGCAGCCTTTGGTGCATTTACAGCAAATAATTTTCAAAGGTGCTTCAGCTGCAGGTGGTTGCATTGTAGTTATTGGTAATAGGCCGTTCGATGTTTGTTTCCACCCCCAGCATGTAGGTGATAATTGCTCTCCTAGCCAAGTCTGTACTTGATGATACACTCTAAATGAGATTCATCGAGTTCTTCACCGTAGCTTTCTCAAAGCAGTGAAATCTGAACTCCTCCAAATACATTCCCAACTCGTGTCCTCCATATAATGCAATAATATCATTCCGGTCTACCTGAAACTTCAAACGCTGTTTTCTCACTACTTTTTCAAATGCGGGGCCAAATATATTTCAAAGACTACTGAACCGATTTTAATGTAAATTGTCTCAATCGCTTTGTAAAGATTTTATCTCGTCCCTATATATATATACACTCATAAAAATTTTTTTCAATTAATACTTTTTTCTTGGTAATCACAAAACCAGAACGAAATTACTTGAAAAATCACACTCGTAATTTAAAAACTGTTGTAAAATTGCTAATTATAATTATTTCTCAAAACCACCGGTTAAAGGACGAGATTTAACCTTCTAGTTTAAGAATTTTCGTAATTGTTTGCGTTCAGATAATTTTTTGGCACCGTAAAAGGCTTTCATAATACACCCCTTGCCGGATTCAATGGCCAATAACTTGTAAACAACACAATATTTTTAATTTGGTCTTTTTGATACATTTTGTTAAAAGCGTGTACTTGTAACAACATTTTATAAATGAGTGTTAAATAAATGAAATATATGAAAAAAAATTATTGAAAATAATAGGTACCTACTTTTTTCAGGCCGTCTAGGTGTATGTAGCACATTAAACTCACGACGGAAAGCGCGTTGAGTACTAACAAAACTATCCGAGTTTTTGCAGTAAGCCTTTACAGAAAACGCGCGTTGCTCGCTGGACCAACGTTCCATGGCTACTAACATTTTCACCTGTCTAGACAACAAAGGTCCAGTCCCTCACTCTCGTGACCCCCCACCAAGCCCGCCAACCCGAACTGAAATCGAGCCGTTTCACTGCCTCACCCTGTACATGATACATACATTCTTGTAACTCGCAAGATCTTTTCTTTGTGTAAAGTTATACAGAGTGAGCCCCTCGATGTTAGTCTCATTTCACAAACCGACTATACATACAGGGACGAAACGAGAATGGAGCACATAGGAGTTACTCACATAGACTATATTTTTCGCTATTGACTAATTGTGCACCATTGGTGTTAAAGCCTAATTGTTAGTATACCTACAATGGAATCACATGCCGCTGGTAAGTGTAAATGTACGGAATACTTTTAACCTTTTGTATACATGTTTCATGTGTACACGACAATCATTTAATTCCTACTTTGTGGTTTCAACTGTTTCAATTAATTAGTGATTATACCGCATGGCCTGTAAGAAACCCAACAAGCGACAGTTAGGTACCTCCGGCAATATTTGCCGACGGTGCTCGAGTCTTGTAAATGTCGGTACAGAAAAAAGCGCTCATACCTACGAGAGGGTCTTGACATTTACCTTCGGCCGGGCTTTTGGTCGGTATTTAGGTATACCGGTACAAGTCGAGTCGGTAATTAGAGTCGGTATCAATTCGAGAGATCAGAGCGTCTAACCTCGAAATCGTGAATTTCAGAATAACGGTGAGTACTTTCCATTATTCACAACATCACCATTCCCATGATAGACGCTTCTATCTCCAGAACGTACATCTTTATATTGTTTTCAGTGTATAACAACAGTTGCACTACGATTTCTAAAAAAAACGAGATACCAATTCCTGACTTCTCCATAACCTATACCTACAATGGAGTCAAATGCCGCTGGTAAGAGTAAATATACGGAATACTTTTATCCTTCTATATACATATTTCATTAGTACACGACAATCATTTATTTACCAATTAATATTTTATAGACATTGCGAGGAAGAGGAAGGCAAACTATATGTCGAACTACAGAAAAAAACTAAAAACGAGTTAGTCATTCTAACTTGCAATAGATGTGTAAACATCTGGCAGAACAATGTTGCGTGGAAGTGATGTGGGTATATTCGGTTAAATGAAGTTATTAGAAAAAGTCGATCACTTTTTTAATAATTGTCTCTGTAACCGAATACACCCACACGACTTCCACGCAGCATTGTTTTTTAAAATTTTTAAATAATTGTCTGTAACCGAATACACCCACATGACTTTTTTTAAATTTTTTAATAATTGTCTGTAACCGAATACACCCACATGACTTCCACGTAACATTGTTCTGCCATATGTTTTATTGTAAAGTAGTGGTAACTAAACTGAAAGAAAATTAGATTACTTTTTCTCTACCGAATTCACAAAACAACTTCATCATTCCACACCCCGCAATCCTGTCAGCCATATCTCCCGTATCGGTCATCTACACGAGACTCTGCTAAACTTCCTCTGGAAAATTCCCCAGCGACAGAATCCGAGTCGGGGGGTGTATGTTCCCCGTGTTAAAAAGTATCCCTTAATTTTTTATAATCGCTAGATGTAGCGCAAGCATCGACGCTACAACTCCCTCTATAGTTTTTGCACGGTCCCTATAGGCTAACATGCAGGTGGGACATGCCCGTACCACGCTAGTCCCACACCACCACCACCACGCACCAGTTCTGTGTGAATCGGACCTAACGATTCTTCGCGGTGCGGAAACGAATATCTCCCGGGTGTGTGTTGTGTCATGTGTGTATTGAAGCAATATTAAAATTTTTAAAAAGACCCGTTGCTAAAACCCATTTCTGCCAATTTGTGTACAAAAAGACACCGACATTGTTTCTCGTCACGAACGCGTACGATCTGACAATTATACTCATTCGAAAGATTTTCTACACCGCATGATTATAAGGCATATTAATGAATTAGAGCCGAAGCATAGAGTTCAACTGCTAGTGCCCATAGTAAGTTACTGGTGGGGCACGAAGAGAGTAGACAATTAATGTGCAAGAATTTGTCGAACGTTTTGTAACGGATGTTAAGGGCTTAGGTCCACTTGTGGCAAGCGAATGTGTGAGATTTTCTCAATTTTTTTTCGGCAGCATAATAAATATTTATTTAAAAACGATTAATACTGTCTATTAGTACATGTTTTCAAGTATTTGTACACATTTTTTCATAAAAAAGGATTTCAAAATGGCGGAGCTGCAGCTGTTTTCCGGAAGCGCCTTTTTTTGAGCATCAGTGGCGGTGGACATAATAACCCGGAAACAGTGCATCCAAAATCAAAATTTGAAAAACCTTTGGTTAGTATATTGTATTGGCTTGTGCTTGAACGAAGGATTTGTCAAAATTATGATTTTTTTTTAAATGGCGGAACTTTTTACAAAAAGTCACATTTTTAAAGGTCTTCAATTTTCGGTTTTTTCGGTGTAAAAAAAATTTGTCCACAAACAATGAAAATCCTTCGTTCAAGCACAAGCTATTATCATGACAAACAAGCACAGAAAAATTTGGTGATGATCGATGTACTAAATTTTGAGTCATCGTATCCACCGCAAAGGTGTTTTTTGAAAAACACGATTTTGAGACAATCGCGTTTAAAGTTTTGAGCTGCACGGCCGAGCGGCGCGGCGGCGTGCTATAAATGCCTATAACTCCGGTATCTAATGCTCTGATCATTATAAGATTTGGTGAGCATATTCTTGAAGGCTTATTATTAACGAATATGCAATAAAAAATTTTTCGATTCTCCCGACCCTGACAAGTGGACCTAACCCCTTAAAGTGTTGGCAAGTGTTCCGGTGTTCGTGGAAGCGTGTAAACGGTTCAGTATTCTAGATAACATAAAACAAATGTTTGCAAATTTGCGCAAGAAATTGTTAACCGCCAAAGCGCCTTCTCGTTCCTCTGCGGGTGAAGATAGTCCAGGCATTTTTGGATTCAAAGTCTTTAATAACAATGATATACCAAGTTGCATTAATTCTCCCTTATTTCTCTTTGAGAAAACCAGCCCAGAAATGAAAATGGTTAAGTGGCAATAACTGATCAAACCAATTTATATGCACACAATGATGCTTTTGCAAATTCGTGGTTTAAAAATTACTTGAAGTGGTATTTCTCTAGATATGACAGTGGAATCGATGGCTTACATGCCATTAGAATTTCCACGAGTCGACCCCGGTCAAGATTTTGCAATGGCGATGTCACAAAAATATAAACTATTTAAGATGTCCAAGGATTCATCTTCTTCAGATGATGAACAACCTTTGTCATCGCAATATGTTCGCGGTACTTTGATTCGTACAGATGATTGGTGATGATATATGTAGTGTTAAATTTTCAGTTTTATTTATATTTCAAAATATTCGTATTTCTCTTGCAAAAAGGTGCGTATTTATTATGTCATTACGTTTCAGGGTTTTCATTCTGTTTCAAAGTATTAGTACGAGGGTATCTGCAAAGTCAGGTTTCATTTCTTTTAGAAATATAAAAATTCCTTTTTCTTATATCATACTGTATGTTCATGTTTCTATTCATATAATAATATAATATGCGTTTCTTATATGTATTTTTTCGTGTCAATACACTTATGACCTACTTTGTTGTTTTTAGTCAATTATGCAGTTCCTTCGTTTTCTCATGTACCGTGCCACACGGTGGACTTCGCTGTAATTGAGAAAGAAGATTATAGTCCAGGAGAAAATATGAAAACAATAACTATGTTCATTTCCAATGTATCTGAACTTTGCTTGGTGGTGAATTCTGTAAATTGTTCTACAAAACTTATTGAGATCTCTACTTGAAATTGGATAAAAATGGACTTGTTACACTTTGGAAATGAGCTCCTCATATGTGAAATAACGTTGCCTAACAAAATTATATGCTTCAGTTACAGATAACAATTGCTGTTATCTTTAAAGCAATTAAATAACGGCTTGCAGCAAGAAAACTATTCACTAATGGGAGCACGTATCCGACTCCTTCAAAAATGTATGCATTGTATTAGACAAAGAGTAGTGTGCGTGTGTTACTGCATTCGTTTAAAATTGTACACAGTTATAGGAACTGTTGATTCAATTACTTCAACCAAACGATGTTTTGTTTTAAACGAATATACGGTAAATTAAGACTGTAAAAAAAGGCGGCATGTTCGTTCAGTGCCAATAAAATTGATACGTAAAATACTCTACAAAAAAGATTAGAAGTCAATTAAGATCGCCTTGTTCAAGATTAATATAAAAAAATATAATGCATCATTGAAAGGAAAATGCCAAAAAAATTGGTACGTAAAATACTCTCCAAAAAAGATCAGAAATCAATTAAGATCGCCATGTTCAAGATTTATATATAACAAACTAGCTGTCCCGGCGAACTCCGTTTCGCCTCCGATAAAAATTCTGTATCCGACATCTCTCTTTGAAAAACTTAAATGGAACTTGGATGAGGCGGATGTGGAAATCGATTTTCGCTGACGAATTTAATAAGATGTCGTTTAAAGTAAATTAATTCAATGGAATTGAAATGTAGTAATAGCTTAAAGAAATTGAAATGTGGAGAAAATGCTCGTTAATCGCGGCGCACGTGTTTGTTGCGATGAGGCGAACGCAGCGCTATCTGTCTTTGAAAAACTTAAATGGAAGTTGGATGAGGCGGACGATAAAATCACTTTTCGTTTATGATATCGTTTGAAGTAGGACATTAATTGAATCGAATTTAAATGTAATAATACAGGCACACAAAAAAAAGGCCTTATTCCCGGAACCAGACCAGTATATCTTTGTTTTGGGGGTCGCTGAATCCGAATCCGGTGTCCGTTTGTCTCCATCACGTCATATTTTTTTTTAATCTCAAAAAACCATCAATAGATCATGATTTCCAAAAGGTAATGGACTTAAACCAAATTCGCTAAAGGGGTTTTTTGGATCGCTGATCACGAATCTGAAATAGGATTTCAAAAATGCAAAATGGCGGATCCAATATGGCGGACGAGATTTTTGAAAATCGACGGATTCATGCCGAATTTGGTATAAGGGGGTTTTTTGGGTCGCTGATCATGAATCTGAAGTCAGATTAAAAAAATTCAAGATGGCGGATCCAATATGGAGGACGAGATTGTCGAAAATCGACGGAATCATGCCAAATTTGGTATAGGGTTTTTTTTTCGATCGCTAATGACGAATATGAAGTTATATTTACAAAAATTCAAAATTTTCGAAAATCTTGTCCTCCATATTGGATCTGTCATCTTGAATTTTTTAAATCTGACTTCAGATTCATGATCAGCGACCCAAAAAACCTCCTTATACCAAATTCGGCATGAATCCGTCGATTTTCAAAAATCTCGTCCGCCATATTGGATCTGCCATCTTGAATTTTTGAAATCCGATTTCAGATTCGTGATCAGCGACCCAAAAACCTCCTTATAGCGAATTTGGTTTAAATCCATTAACTTTTTGAAAATCATGATCTATTGATGGTTTTTTGAGATTAAAAAAAATGTGACGTGATGCAGACAAACGGACCCCGGATTCGGATTCAGTGACCCCAGAAACATAAAAATATGCTGGTCTGGTTCTGGGAATAAGACCTTTTTTTTTGTGCGCCTGTGTAATCATTAAAAGCAATCGAAATTGGAAAAAAGTGCTCATTAATCGCAGCGCACGTGTTTGTTCTACTAGCTCAATGGGATGCAACAGCGCAACTGATAATGCACACAGAGCCATCTACTGGCATTGTTATAATTTCTGTCATGTATCAGAGATGGCGTTGTATGCGGATTGAAGTTCCATACAAAATGTATTGGAAAATTGTTAAATTTTTTTTCAAACACCCTAATCACACCTAGCGGTATGAAATATATCCTATCTTGTTGCCGCATACCTACCGAATAAGCATAAAAAATTTCATAAAAATCGGTCGAGCCGTTTCGTAGGAGTTCGGGCACAAAATTTGGATACGAGATTTTTATATATATAGAAGAAAGATAAAAGGCATCATTTGAAAAAGAAATTATTGTAAATCAAGTTACTAAAAAATTCGACAAAAAATGTATTAAAAAATTGTCATAAAACAGAACGCCGCGTTTTTTCCTTCAAAATAAAAAAATCAGAGAAAATTATATTCAAGGTTTATGCACTTATAATTTTAAATAAATTCATACACTTATATTATATTATAAGAGTGTATGAATTTATTTAAAATCATAAATGCATAAACATCGAATATAATTTTCTATCTGCATTTTTTATTTTGAAGGAAAAAACGCGGAAAGTTCTTTTTTATGTCAATTTATTATAAATTTTTTGTCTTAGAATTTTTGAGTAACTTTTGCTTTACAATAATTTTCCTTTCAAATGATGCCTTTTATAAAAATATATAAATCTTGAACATGGCGATCTTAATTGATTTCAAATCTTTTTTTGAAAGTATTTTACGTATCAATTTTTGTTGGCACTGAATGAACATGCCGCCTTTTCTTTACAGAGAATCTGTTTTTGTGACAAATTTTCACTACTTTTTGGAATTTATTCATGAGGAGAATATGTACATGTAGGAGAATAGCTTTTTGTTACCACAAAATTAAAGTCTCATATTTTATACCGATATGAGTCAATTAATTATAACCACGTTACTTTTGATTTATTCTCGTGATATTTTGAAAGGGATTTATAGACTAGAGAGCCCTTATATTTTTCACTTTGCCTTAGTATTTTGGAGAAATAAAACATATACCGCTTTCGAATTTACAGGCCATCGGATTTTCCTTATATTTTGATCGTCTACAGAAATCCATGTAGACGTTCTACCTTTAACTCTAAGTATACTCTTCCAATGACCGTGACAAATTGTTTCATCACATGTAAAGATACCACTTATGACAGTATATATGTTATTACATATATTAACTCGAGACGTTGGAATAGTTTTAAGAAACCCTTTTGTATGCACCGCTGAAATTTCGCCGTTACTCGTAAATAACTATGAAAAGAAATAAGCATTTAAGCCCAGTTTCACCAACTCGAGTTAGTGTCTCAGTTACCATTTAACTTACAAGGGAAGTTAGAGAACCCGAAAATTCAGAAAAATCCGCCATTCCGTGTGCAAGTAGAGTAGTTCAAGCGTAATACAAAAATACATTTTATTGGTGCGGTATTACGGTTTTAAGGGGTGAAATCATCCCTTGAAAAAATGCATATTTTTCTTCTTTACGGAATAACTCCCAAACGGTGAAAGATAAGGGAAAAAAGTTGAAATAAAAGTTTTATGGTGTTTCTCGGTCTATAAAACTGGTGCAAAAGAATTCTGGAAAAAATTTTTTTTTAAGTTACCCCCACCACCGACCCATAAAAATTGGTTTTTGGATTTCTTAAGTTTATGTAAAAATACCTCTCAATGTCCTCTTTTTACATATCCCTAGTTTATTATGTATCCTTTTTTTTAATTTAGGAAACCTCGAACTTTAAAGCCGTTTTGACGTAAACAGTGAAACGGTCTTATGAAACGATATCTACATTTTTATTTATATAGGTACATTTCATACAGTTTTTAATTATTTTAGTACAACACGTACTTACAATTACATGAAAAATGAAACTTATTGAAATGAATCAATGACATGTATTTTTCAAACAACACAAATAAGATATCATGTGAACCTCAATGATAACGTTGAATGACGAAGGATTTATATCGACATTGACGCCGATAACGTTTTAGCAAACATCCCGGTTTGCGTATTGCAAACGTGTTTGGCTCGTGACTATTATCGTTACATGTTGATAAGGTACCCCTCTTCCATTCGTAAAAAATCTTATGTAAACATGTTTTTTTATTAGTATAATATAAATATGGCTGAAAGATGTAGCTTATTTCCAGTTACATTTACGACTGCAATTAGTTACCATTCTATTAGAAACAGTTATCAATCATTGCTCCAAAGCCTTTTCATTATAAAATGATGCCGATTAACGTTTCAAATGTAATAAACATGTTAACGACTACGTTTCAAATTACGGAGTTGGCACAGACCCCTATAACGTCAGATGAAATTGAAGATCATAATTAACGTGACATTATAAACACTTTCATAAACGTAGATCTCGTACCATGAATTGAATATGATTACGTACTGGATTTTGCTAATCCATCTGAACACCATGGGGCACAGGTTGTAGAGGACCCTACAGTTTCAGCAGAAGAGGAAGATAATTTTGAACCTTCAGAATGCATTGTTCATGACGAAGGTGGAAAAGTCGACATAAGAGAAAAGCTGTTGAATTTTGGAAAAGCGGAAAAAAGCCCGACGACCACTCACTAGTGTGCAGACAACATTTCGCAAAGTTAAATCTTTGCCTCAGCTAAACGGGTGTAACAAAATAAGTGTAAAACATTTCAGGGGGTGATTCCTCATCGAAAAAGGGATAGGGTCTTTCATAATATAAAAAAACTTCATTTGAGCATCCGTTGTTAAGATACAGCCCCTCTTAAAGGGGGTACATAAAATTTGGTTTACAATTTTTTTCACAAACACTAAAAAAGTTACAAAATTGAAATTAATTACTTAGCCAGTAATTTATTTGGTTTACCCCATGGTTGTAAGGGGTGGAAAACGCAACCCCTAAAATTTATTTCCAACGTAACTTTTTGTCTTATTATTTGTTTACCATTTAAACATTTATTTCCAATAGCTTGTTTCATTCTCAACAAAAAATGTCTCTTGAATTTTTTGCCCAAAATTAACCAGTTCGCAGCAAAAAATTATTTTACGAACAACTACAGAGATACATCGTCAGAAATGCGAACTGGATTAGTATTGTTATTTTATAGTTACTACCTGCATCAAAATATGATTAAAGATGAACAAACAAAACTAATTTATTAATAACAAAACATACAACATGTAGAAATCATAGTAAATGTTCAGCCCCTTTAATGGGCTGTATCTTAACAAGGGATGCTCAAATGAAGTTTCTTTATATGAAAGACCCTATCCCTTTTTCGATGAGGAATCACCCCCTGAAATGTTTTACACTTATTTTGTTACACCCTGTATAGATGGGAAGAAAGTGTACAAAAAGGTAGAACGAATGCAGATAAAATTGCATTTATTACGGAATACGCACTGCAAAGATTTGAAGAAGCTTGTGACAGAAGATCTACACTACTAATTCAACCGTCTTATTTTAAGACACCTACATGTCTTAAAACTTGAAGTCACTTTTAAGACGTTTAATACCGTCTTAATACGTTAAGACACTGTAAGTGTCTTACAATAAGACACTTCAAACGTCTTATACTAAGACGGTTAGATGTATTGGAATATAAGACTCTAAAAACGTCTTGCAATAATTATACACAAATGTATAATTTTCAAACGTATATGTGAGCGCGAAATTATTCATAGTCAATATGAATACATTACAGGCGAGTCAATAAACATCGAATGTAATAATTTTTCTCATCAGAGTAATATTATAAAGTTCGATATTAAAGAAATTCGTTGGAAATATATTCAAATCCACAATGAATCCAGCTCTCACAAATCGAAACACTGAAATAAACACATCGCGTCAAAAAATTTCACTAATACTAATAAAAATATTGAAATAATGATGAATGTATATCTCTAAGGGAAAGGTATTTTTAGTTATTTAAATGAAAAATCCAGAATTATATTGTTTTCACTTTATTGGTGATTGAGAAAACAAAATTTATTCCAACATGAAATAAAAATTTATTTACCGTATTTTTCAACTCGTTCGAGATGACTATCGCAGTTTCTTTAGTCTCAAAAAGTTCATCCACCTTGTGAACTGGAGGGGGGGCGGGGGGTTCTGTGTAAATAACCTTCCCACCTGTGCTGTCTTTTAGGTTAGTTGTTGGCAATATCACTTGCATTGGAGACTGCACCAGCACAATATTCAATTCACTATGGTCATCAATTATACTGTCATCCGCATCATACCACATGTCCGATGCTTGATGTTTTTTTTTGAATGATAATGACTGTGTTTGCTATCATCAAACAATGCTGGATCGCGAGCACATAAGTTCTTAAACTCTTCCAACACAACTTCAGCGTGAGGCTGATTATCTCGTGAGAGAAATCTAACACACTTGCGTCGTTGACCTAATGCACAAAACACTGTTTTTTCTTTTTTTTTTTCGACATTTTTGCACAGCAAAACATACACAGCAAACAACCTCCGGAAAATGACGTGCTTGTTGTCCGCGTTGAATTTTACAGAAAGTGAGTTGAGGTGAGGTCGAAAAAGGAGGGGAAGGTCCCGTTACCTAACAGTACAGGGGCCCCTTTCTCGAACTCGCTCGTATCTGCGTGCACGCATCTTAGCGAATAGACCAATCAGGATCAAGTATTCCGTTGTGGTGGGGACAACGGAATACTTGATCCTGATTGGTCTATTCGCTAAGATGCGTGCACGCAAAGATACGAGCGAGTTCGAGAAAGGGGCCCCAGTAAAGTACGCTAAACCCTGTTCCAACCGAGCCGAAAACCGTATACCGAACGGTACACGTCATGTGCAGTAGAGTGCGCTCGTCGGTTTTTTCCTCGGGACCGGCGTTACTTGAGTAAAGAGAGAGAGAGAGTGTACACATTTTCTGTAAGCGGTACGCGACATATACGGCTGATGTAGACATTTTTTTATTAACAAATAATAAAAAGAAATAAAGGATACAAATTCGGCTGATGTGTTGACATTGACAATGAATAGAATTCAACGTGAAAATGAACTGTCATGCTCGATGTGTTTCTTTAATTGTCAGTCAAATGAAATTTTGTTTGAAGGTTTTTAATCTATCTTGCTTCGTTTCCAATATAACGAACCACTCAAATTTCATTCACTCAAAGCCCTTTTGAAGGTGACCGGAAACTTTTCGGGGGTAGTGTATATCTAAGGTTACATTTGAATAATGATGCTTGACGTCACAGGTAACAAGACGTTTGAAGTGTATTACTTGTGTAGTGTCTTACTATTTTAAGCAACTTATTCATTTAAATGTCTTATACCTGAAGAAGTGTCTTACTTTAAGACGTCTAAGCGTCTTTATCTTAAGACAGTACCATGTGTCTTATGATTTTAGACGGAAAATAAATGTCTTTTTGAGAAAAGACAGACAAACGTCTTGGAATAAGACGGTTAAGTGTCTTGAATTTCTGATCAATACACTTAACCGTCTTATTTTACGTCAATAAGACACTTTTCCGTATTATTTTAAGACGTTTCATCGAGAGGCCGGTTTGTAGTGTATTATTCACGATATGGATTTAAGATTATGGGCTTTGAGGGCGACGGACTTGGTGGACCTTTCCGAATTCAAGGCAAGTAAATGGTGGATTTGGAAATTTAAAAGAATGCACAGAATCGTGTCCCGTAAAATAACAACATTCAGGACGCAATCTACGTTCCAAGATATTGACAACCTACAAAATATTGCAAAGACGTTTGTATCAAACGTAAAATTAAATATACCAGCTATTGGATTTGAAGAAATATATAACGCAGACGAGAGTGGCTTCAACCTCGAAGTACATTCAGGGCGAACATTGGCAAAATTAGGAGTAAAAACGGCAGAAGCAACGGTCCAATCAGTATCATCTACGACACATGGCTATACTATAGGTATAATGCCTATCATTTCGGCAAGTGGACGTCTTGTTTCACCACTGTACATAGTTTTGAAGAAGTCTACAGGAACATTTGGCCCAAGGGTGGAATAATCTCTATTTCTCCCAGCTAACATTTACACTCAAGCTTCAAAATCAGGTAAACTTACGACTGAACATTTTAAAACTTGGTTCATCCAGGTGTATCTACCTAATACTGGCCATAAAAGCATGCTACTATTCGACTCATGGACGGGACATTGTTCGAGTCAGCTAGAGACGTTGATCCCACAAGACAAAGAAGTACAGTTTTTAGTGATTCCGAAAAAAACGACTAGCATCATTCAACCTTTAGATGTATTTGAATTCCGGATTTGGAAGAATTTCGTTCGAACACTTTCTGATAATGTACTTCTACAAGAGAAAGATATTAGTTTGCACTCGCACAATGAACTAATTAAATTGCAATCATTAACACACAACCAGCTTTCGTCGCCTAGATTTAAAAATCTTTTCCGATATGCTTGGTTTCAAAGCGGATATCTAGAAACGCATCCCGGTGAATTTCAAAACCCTGTAAATGTCTGTTACTTTAGGAGTTTAAAACATATGGTACCCAGATGTAGTATTTGTGGAGAAGTTGCTTTCATACGCTGTGCATGGTGTGCCGAGTATTTCTGTTTTGAACATTTCTATGAACAATATCACTTCTATATAAATTAAAATCCGTAATTTTAGTGTATTTGCCGTTTTCTACCATTACAACTGTTTTAATGTATAATCCATTAATAAAATATGTAAAATAGGTACAAATATTTTGTTTATCAGGATTCATTGAATGAATGTGAATGAATTCGTTTATTTATATGTCATAATTTGATTAATGTAACTGCGGATAAGCTACATCTTCCAGTCACAAATATGTATGTATAGTATAAATATAATAATCATAAAACGTACTTACATAAGATTTTTAACGAATGATGAAGGGATATCTCACCGGCATGCAGTGATAATTGTCACGAGTCAAACACATTCCCATTATGCAAAACGTTATCGGCTTCAATGTCGACAAAGATCCTGTGTCATTCAACGTTATCATTGAGGTTCATACGATATCTTATTTGTGTTGTTTGAAAAGTACATGTCATTGTTTCATTTCAATAAGTTTCATTTCTCATGTAATTGTAAGTACGTGTTTTGCTAAAATAATTTAAAACTGTATGAAATGTATATAAATAAAAATGTAGATATCGTTTCATAAGACCGTTTCATTGTTTACGTCAAAACGGCCTTAAAGTTCGAGGTTTTCTAAATTAAAAAAAAAGGATACATAATAAACAGAATTTAAAGGTTATATCTATGACTCCCTTATTTTTCGATACTACATAACAAGTGCCACCGTATCATATCGTTGCATTACTGCAAAAACAAGATAACTCCATTATTAGCATTTTTCGGTTAAGTGCAGCTTTGGTTGTAAAAGCTATCAAGAAATGTTCTGTGAAAACCAGGTAAGTGTTCTGTAAGTTTAAAGGTCAAAGACGCAAGGCATCAAAATAGCTAAGTCCGCTTTTCTATATTTTTCGGCAGCGTAAACCAGTTATGTGCTGAACTACCAAAATGTTACTTATCTGGTTCTCGCAGTAACCCGACGATATATAAGCGGTAACTTTGAATTACTTTTATGACGCGGAATGGAAGTATCCTAAAACTTATTTGTACACCTAATATATTACTCATTGAATACAAAAAGACCCCTTTTCACTCAATAACATTTGGTAATCATACATGTAACGACTCAATGACGTCACATGAAAAATGTTCGTACTAAGCACTTTTGAAAGCAGATGTTTCTCAGGAGATACACCTGACAGTACGAGAACTTTGTCAAACGATAACTCGTAATGAAAAAATATAAGCAGAGTGAAGCGAATTTTTTTGCATTTCCGAGGGTGGTCCGCGGAACGCATTGCAGCCCGATTTTAGTGTAAGTACTCTAGAAACCTAATATTAGTAAAAGTATCATATTGCTCTCAATTTACTTATCAACTTCCTCGCGATTTTCACCACTGAATAATACATTTTCTGGCCGTTTAATTATAAGTAATGCTGCATTACGATGTGTAGATGGTCGTGTAGAATTGATGAAAAATCGTCCGAGTGTATAAAAATGTTCAGAAATGGAGATATCGTTTAAATTACAGCTTTTATTTTATTAGGGTATATGTCCAAGACACTGCTGCCACCCTAAACGTATATGAGAAAACCTGGAGACAGGCACCGTAAAGCATTTTTAATACGATTCCCTGCCAAGACCGGGCTATCAGCTAACAGCTACATGCAAAAGTGGATTAGTAGAACTTTGATTCAGAATTCATCGAATGTGATAAATTGCTGTGATACGCCTTTTTTCGATCATCGTGCGAAAGGAATATTCTATTCGGCATTTTGGTCGTACGAATTGGAGACGAATAAATCCGATTAAGGTTATGGGCTCTACCCAGGATCCATTCCCTCGAAGACCACCCTCTTGCTCATTACCCGTTCGAAGGGTGCGTGCAATCCCTATGCCTATGTATTTTCATCCACGAATAACTATTTTTTCTTCCCAACTTTTTCGTATCGGTACGTTGCAACAAATGCAAATTTATGGGCATAGCAAAATGGCCGCCTTTTTTCCTCCGAAGTACAAAAATAACATGCGCGTATGCTCTCTATATTAATACTCTCTAGGCTGACGTAATCAATTAAGAGTTTAAGGCACCCTCTGGCATTATTGGGATGATATTTGGACTGTCTATCGACATAATATGGGTACGTTCACCTAACGTCAATGACTCTGACCGACCCGCTTTGGGTGACGGTACTTCATTTGAGTCGACTGTAGTTGAACGGTACGAGTGGATCTTCTTGTTTTACAATAAAGCACCAATCAAATTTAGCCATCATGGCAAAACACTAAGATTCACTCGAATCTTTTAGCTACGGTCAACTCAAATTAAGTACTGTCACCCAAAGCGGAGCGATCAGAATCATTGACACTAGGTGTACATATATCCACGTCATTGCACAAATATCAAATATTTTGACCGGGTGGATTTTTACTCTGCTGTTTATTGAATTAAATTATTAAACAGTTAATCGATCCTTGAATATTTCTTCTATGATATCAAAAAAAAAAATAAGGTAAGTCTACATTTCTTATTCCAAGCCAATTTCACTATCTTTTCCCCCTGTTTTTCTAGCTAGAATTTGCAAAAACATCGCAAGGACCGTTAAAATTGGCATAATACCGCATATCGGAGAATGCGGAATTACATTTTCGCCTCAAGACTGAAAATTGACCCATTTACGATGGCATTATTGGAAAACGGGGTTCTGCGGGTTTAATTTGCATCGCCGAACCGCACGGTTCGTGCCGTTACTCGGAAAATCGAAAATTGGTGTGCCGAGAATCTGATTCTTTCCTACTTTTTCACGCGCCACCGCGCTCAACGAGATACTTAATGTGTAAGACTGGTAATAGTACAGGCCGTGTTATAATTGTTGTCGGTTGAATTGTACGATGCGTATATCACAATATGTATATCTCGTGTCCTTAATTAAAAAGTCCCAATTTAAATATTACAAGGGTGGGAATAATTCAGGTTTCTCGAAATTGTTCACTTAATTATACCTTTTTTATCCTTGAATTAAAGATATTGCATATGAATTTTTTGAAATGTCTACATTTGCAACGCCGATAAATATATCTCATTTTATATTACTGCTGTTTAGTTCTAAAATTATTTACATTCGAAATATACTCACTTTTCGGATTAGAATCTGTAAGTTTTCTATAATACCGGAACCGGCCGGAAGGTAAAAATTTCAGTGAAACTATAAAAATACTAATCGCTACTAGAAAAAACCAAGTATTTATCTTTTATTCACTATTTATAAGAATTGTAACTCATTGTTGTGCAAAGAATCATATCGTCGGTTTACAATATAAAAATAGAGGAGTTGCCATATTTGGACCGACGCCTAGTTTGAATCACCTTTGTATCTAGAAAAGTAGGGATATTTGTATTTGTTTGGTTAAATACATTGTATGTTTAGACTTAGAAGTAGACGGCGTACCTTCTCGTTAGTATTGATATGGTCATTATTTGTAGCTGAAAAGACAGTAGCATGTTTCACTATTGGATCATTGAAAAACATATCAATGAATCAAAGTTTTGCTAATCGTTCTAATGAAAGTAATCATATGTCTTATTGTGTATTTAAAACGTATATCTACATAGATACAAAATGACACGATTATTCTAAAAATTCGTGCTGTCATCGAAGTTTGGTGATACGTACCTATTCAGTAATTCAATAAAATTTCCTAGATCGAACTACATTCAGTTACCTAGATTGAATACAAGCTCAGCCAAGACGACTCATATATCAATATGAAATTAAATCCTCTATTCACTGTTTTATTATTTTGATGAATAAACCGTTATTAAAAGCTGACACGATCGTTCCTTTACAATTTATATTACCTAGAAAAATATTTCAAGGAGTCAATCCAGTTTAGAAATCCCTGTAAAGCCACCATGCTTTTCCTAGATTTAATATCGGTTCTCATTTTCAGATAAAGAATATTTCACTGATGAATTGTTTTTTTTTTTGTTTTTCAAAAAAGGAGACCTTCAACTTCTTACACGTGGTCTTAGTTTTCTAAAAAATGTGTATTTAATAAAAACATTATCATGAAAATTCCTAAAAATGGACCCCACCTCTTCGTATGGAAAAACACGTTGATTATTGGAGTATAGTATTTTAGAATACAAAACGAAGACCACGTATAACAATTTGAAGGTCTTCTTTATCGAAAAAACTATAGTTCATTAGTGAAACATTCTTTATCTGGAAATGAGACCCGATGTAAATTCGCGACTGACATCAACTCCCAAGGAGAAATGATAAGTCGAGATGACATTTAAATGATATCATTCTGACTTAAGCGGACATCGTGTAGATGTCATTTAGATGTCAATTTGACTTACCAGTTCTCCTTGAACTGTTGCTGACATGCTACACAGTTTTCAATTTTTTCGGGAGACGGCAGATACGTTTTTTACCATGGCGTAAAAAATGGGGCATCAAATTATCGAAAAATGAATCTATTTATAATCGTGTGATATTCTTCCTCCACGCTTTTGTACTAATTTAAATTCCATGTGATTAACTTCACATTTCGGATGCGAGGTGCGTGACGATCAAACTATATTCTAAATCAACCTGGACGGTCTCCTTAAAGTCATGATTTTTAATGGTTTTACTTTAATTTATGAAAACGGTTATTTATCCCTTTGCAGTACCCTTTTTTTCTCAATTTAGCCAGGCAGCGGTCCAATTTAGGAATTCGCCGATTCATTCTAGGCAACCAGTTTCCTTGGTTGGACTAAATTCATACTTTTAGTTTCTATAGTTTTTTGACTTTGTAACATGTTTTTCAGAAAATTCAATTGCATCAATTTGAAGCATACATAAGGGCTTATTATTTCCGCGTTATTTTTGTAGGATATTCCATTTTCGATATTTATTGAAAAATATCTCAAGTAGCCCAAATTCGGCAACTCTTCTATACACTGTGAGTTCACGGCATCGCTATCACTATTGAATAAAAGAAGCGTTGACGACTAGCAGTCATACCATTGGTTAATACATGTAGAACGAAACTCCTATTTCGAACTTCTTGACAATTAAAACCTGAGTGATTCGACTTCCTTAACTAAAGCAGATTACAAATACTTTCATTACTTTATTTAATACGAAATTTAAAATGATAATAAAATATATAATAATATATTAATTTTTTACAATTTCATTTTTTGAATTCTGATTATAGCTAACTTTGAAAATTCTACAGAGCTTCCAGTTTTCCATCGAGCTTATATACCTCTGTAACGCGCGACCTCCGTTCAAAATTAATCCATGAATATGAAATTTAAATGTTCCGCCGTATTTATCTGAAACTTCGGAAAAGTGTTAAAACTTCTATTAAACACAAATATTTCTCAGGTATCATATGGGTCATTCCATATCATATTTACAACTGAAAAATAGAATCGTCCCGATAATTTTTTTTAATGTATCGAATACAAAATTAATTGACCCGTATTTTTTTATTTTCACATGTAACGCAAAATTTGTAAGTTACGAATATTTAAACATTTGAAGGGTGAAAAATCTAATTTTTTGTAATTATCTAGTTCGTAAACGAATTAATAGAAATTCATGAAATTTGTAGAGGAAGTTCGTGATTAGTCAGACTCTAAATTCTTATGAATAAATAAATTACACCAATTTTTATACAACAAATGCGCAATTGTTATAAACAAATCCTATTTACAAAAAATGGGTCTCTTAAATGGTCTTTTTGATTACTCAAATCTTTGTCGTGGCACCTAGAATAACTCGTAAAAATTTCAAAGTGGACTGTTCATAAGTTTTCGAGATACAAATGATTATACGTGTGTAAATAAATGATAGGGGCAACCCCACATTTTTCTGCATAAAATGGAAATGGTTAGGCCGATCGGTCTGAAATTTTAGTGGCTAATGCCTATTTTAGTGCTTAAAGTCTATAAAATTTGATCATGATCCATCACTCAAAAAAATTTTTTTGCCATTTTTTGCATTTTTCGCGCATTTCAAAGCATATATAAATGATAGGGGCACTTTTAATACAAAATACTTTGCATCATTATAATGATTTTAAAGAAAATATTGATTTTCCTGTTTTTTATTGGCTTCATTTTTAAAGCTATGGGCAGAAAAGCGGCACTGACTGATGTAGAGAAGGGACAAATAAGCGCCTTCAAAGAGGAAGGCCTCTCAAATCGCGAAGTCGCGCGCAGAATCGGTCGTTCTTCGAACGTTGTTAATACATTCGTGAAGAAAGGCGACAACTACGGCAAGAAGAAGTCTTCTGGGACACCCCCAATTCTTTCGTCGCGGACGAAACGCGCGATTCGAGCGGCTGCGGCCAATTCTACGAAGGGAACCCGTCGAATCCAGAAGGAGTTGGCGCCGGGGAACTGCCATATGACTGTGTGGAAAGCGTTGAAAGAGTCGCCAAACATGCGATACGAAAGGATGAAACTCGTTCCTCAGTTATTTAGGGAACACAGACGTCTCCAAGCCGAATTCGCTAACCGACATCAAACCTGGACTACTGAACGAGATACGGTAATATCGCATTTTTTTTAAGTGTATGGAAAAAGATGCGCAAAAGTACGCAATCTTTTTCAGATTGTATGGTCGGATGAAAAGAAGTTCAACTTAGACGGACCCGACGGTTTGGCGTATTATTGGCATGATCTTCGCACCGATCCTCGATACTTTTCGCGACGGAACTTCGGTGGTGGCAGCGGCATGATATGGACTGCCTTCTCAACGTTCGGTAAGACGTCGTTGGCGTTTGTTAATGGTCGTATGAACTCAACGGCGTATAAGGAAATGACAGGCGAACATTTGTTGCCTTATCTGTATAAGTTTCAATCCGCGAACTTGACTTGCATGCAGGATAACGCTTTTGTCCACGCATATGCTAGTACTAAGGAGTGGTTCTCTCAGCGAAATATTCCATTGCTGACGTGGCCAGCGCGCTCGCTGGACATCAACCCGATAGAAAATCTTTGGGGCCAGCTCGTACGCATGATCTATGCCGATTGCCGGCAGTACAACAACACAATAGAGCTGAAGACGGCCATCCAGAGTGCGTGGGATCAAGTCACCACCAAACAGCTGCGCGACCTCGTGAATTCCATGCCAAAGCACATCAACTTGCTCATAAAGAATAGCGGAAAGCCTATTAAATATTAAAATACCTTTTTGTTGTTATTTGGTTCTTTTAAAGTGTAATAAATTATGTTATTAAAAGTGCCCCTATCATTTATATACACTTTCAAATACGCGAAAAATGCAAAAAATCGCAAAAAAATTTTTTCCAGTGATGGATCACGATGAAATTTTACAGACTGTTTAAGCACTGAAATAGGCATTAGCCAATAAAATTTCAGACCGATCGGCCTAACTATTTCCATTTTATGCAGAAAAATGTGGTTCCCCCTATCATTTATTTACACATGTACAGGCTCTCCGGCCCCGAGCGCATCATAGCACGCCGTCCACTCAGGCTGCGCGACGCCATACCCGCTTAAAAGTTTCCATGCGTTTATCTTGTAATTTTATCGACCAATAAATATATATATCGAATAAAAAATATATTCGCTCTTTTAATAGCAAAAGAGTAAACTATAAGTTATAAATTAGACGTTATTTGATAAATGGCGCATTCTTGTTTGTGGGTAATGTAGGCGTCTGTTTTATCTTTGCCAATAGCAGCAGAAGTTGGCGTGTGATTGTTGACTGCATCGTTCAAGGTAAGTTCCTTAACATTTTCTTAAGAGTGCAAGCAAGAATATTTTCTGTATTGCCTCGTTAAATAATGCTGTTTAGTCAATGTTTTTGTTTTTTCTACGTGTTCTTTGCAGCGGTTTTTAAAAATACAAGAGTGCCGATTACTGGGCTCTGGATAAGTACCGCGAGCAATTATCGGCACTGGTGCAAATAACTAAAACTTTTAAATTAATCAGTAAGATGCAGTTATTGGCACCAGCACTAATACATGCCTTTCTCAAAATTAATCATTAAACTTTTGCAAGGAATTATGAAGAGCAACGGATATTGTCTAAAGTGTACATTGCACTGTCCTTTTCAGATTTTTTACGATGCCAAAAGTCCAAATTAATACCTAATACCAAAAAAGATACACAGAGGAAGCCCTCCAGAATGCTCTAACAGATATTGCAAATGGGATGCCCAAGAAACAGGCCGCGAGGAAACATGGAATTCCCAGATAAGCGCTTGAACATAGATTAAGTGACAAATTCTGAAAAAATGGCCACGGTCCATCAGCATTTTTAACAAGAGATGAGGAAAGTGTGTTGGAGGAGTGGATCATTGACTGCCATAGAAAAGGTTTCCCAAGGAGAAGAGACGATATTCAGTCTTCAGTGAAAGTCTTCTTAGACGCCAATCCACGGAAGACTCCATTTAAGGACAACCAATCTGGAAGACACTGGTATGAAGCTTTCTTTAAGCACCATCCCAACTTGATACGTAGAACTCCAGAAGCGGTAACTAAAGCTAGCAGCTGTGTTTCTGAAAGCGACATAAAAAACTGGTTTTCTAATATCGAAAACTATTTGAAGGAAAATAATTAATTTGATGTATTGCGGGATCCAACCAGAGTGTTCAATGGGGACGAAACTTGTTTTCTCTTTTGTCCTAAAGAGGATAAGGTTATCGCTCCTCGAGGTGCTATAAATGTTTACCAGGTAGATCAGGGAACAGCAAAGGCCAACATTACTGTGATGCTCACCTTCTCAGCTGCCAGCTCAGTTACTCCGCCGATGGTCATTTACCCCTATAAGAAGCTTCCTGTTGCTGTTGGCAAAAGTGTTCCCGATAAGTAGAGCATAGAAACAAGCGACAAGGGCTGGATGAAATCCGAAGTATTTGTGGACTAAATTTCAAACATACTTCATCCCCATCTTTGCAAAAAGGGAGTTCAGTTTCCCGTCATTCTTTTTGTAGATGGTCACAAAACTCATATGCCCTATGAATTAAGTACCGTTTACACCAGGCTTCAAATAATACTCGTTGCATTGTATCCCAATGCTACCCGAATCCTGCAACCAGCGGATGTTGCCTGCTTTAAACCTCTAAAGAATGCATGGAATCGTGCAGTTCTGAAATGGCAAAGAGATAATCCTTTCATTGTGTGTGTATGTGTGGATTAACAGAAGTTCATTTTGCGCCAATACTAAAAAATGCCTTGGGGTCATTAGGCAGTTCCTCAATTTGTAACGGTTTCAAAACATGTGGATTGTACCCCTGGAATGTCGAATCCATCGACTTTTCAAAACGTATTGGAAAGCAGCAAACAGGGCCAGGTACAACTGTTGATACCGGGGATGGAAAAGAAAGTTGCGAACTGACATATAACGACTTTGTCTCCATTGTTGGACCAGAAAAATTAAGCCAATTGAAACGGTGGACTGAAAACCGGGGAAATATTGATGAAAATGAAGATTTTCAGTTGCTTGTGAAAATATTTTTAAGATTAAAAGAAGGGGAAGCTACTGAATCAATGAGTTCTGGCGCAGATAATTCCCACATTACTGTGAAGTATAATGATGGTGACGACTATGAGTTACATCAGAACAGTGACCCTCACTGCGAACCAAGGTATGTATAAGCTGCCGGTACCGTAGAGAAGAAAATATTGAAGATGTGGAAATAATATTTATGGATAGTCTACTTCCCCAAGATCAAGTTGAAAGAGGAAGCAACACATTAACGACCCCAAATTCCGAAGACATTGATCTTGGGGCAATAACAGAATACACAGAATTTGAAAATGAGCAGCACCTTATCTCCGAGTCTCAAGAAAATGCTGATCCAAATGCATCCTATATAGAAAAAGGCAAACGAAAAGCAACGAAACTTCGAAGGTAGAAATCACAGCAGAAAAACGTGATTCTACCGTATAAGCTGCAGATCGCGGGTTACGGGACACCTTGCTATGGCAACTGACACCAGAACGAAAGTTTCAACGTAAAACTGAAAGAGTGCCATATGTGATAACATCTAGTGGATGGAAAAAAATTCACGAAGAAAAGGAAGAAGCTAAGCTGCAAAAAGAGAATAAGAAAGAAGAAAATAGAAAAAAAAACGAGAAATGAAGAGCAATGTAACTAAAGCAGATAAGAAACCAAAAAAAATTACAACACGTCCAAAATTTAACAGCGGTTTTGACAGAAAATGGAGAAGGCCTGCAGGGCAAAAGTTCCACTACACCAACCCGAGAAATGAAGAGCAAAGTAACTAAAGCAGATAAGAAACCAAAACAATTACAGAAAACGGAGAAGGTCTGCAGGGCAAAAATTCCATTACACCAACCCAGTGTGATTTTCCAAGTACAAGTAACGCAAGCAGCGAGGTGATACGCAAGAGTCCAGTGTGCTTTCCTATGGATAACATCATCCTGAATAAGGGATTGTGTTTTATGTGTACTCAAAATGCAGCAGTAGCAAATTTTTGAATTAAGTGTCAGAATTGTATGAGAATGTACCAGTACAAATGCCTGCTGGAAGAAGATGAGTACACACCTCATTATTTGTGCAAAGTATGCCGAAGAAAAACCTAGTTACCATTTTTGCTCATTTAATAAAAACGTTTATTTCAAATGATTTTAATTCTTATTTAGACCATTGAATACCTATATAGGTAGGTATTTAGGTATTCCATTACTGCGAGAAGAATGCCAATAACTGTAGCAATGGCAGCCGCGCCAATGGGTGCCAATGACTACAGCCATCCACGTGCCAATAACTACAGGCAAAGTGCCGATAACTAGTACTTTCCCTGTTTTTAATTAAAACCAATTTCGCGTAAAAACACTTAAAGTATAATTAAAAACATTTATGTCATATGAAAGAGAAAATATTACACAACCCGAAATACAAATTTCAGAGACTGTCACCCTTTGCTTGTGTAAATTAGAGTAATTTTTCTTGAGTTACTTGCTTAAAGGGCCAATAACTGGGTACGTTACCCTATTTTCGCGTAGTGTTTCACTGAAGGAATAGTGCTATCAATATTTATCAACAGTTTCATTAGTATTTTTTATGCTATGGACCGTATAGTCAAGGCGTCAGGGGTTATTTAGCCAAAAAAATTGCGACAAAGCTAATTGTTGTTAGAATCTCTTCGTTAATAAGTAAATAATAAATAAATAAAAAATTGATACAAAAATTCGGCCTGGAACATATTGTTTAAACAAGTTTAATAAGCAATTTCGGGTTTTTTATGGAAATCTCGAAAAATATGCGTTAAATCAAAAAATAGTTACTAACAATTTTGATCCTTGTAAAATTTGCAATAAAAAATGTCTACAATTTTTCCCGTAAAACCCATAGTTTTCAAAATATAGACCGCGTTGAGAGTCAGACCACTCATAGAACACTGTACTCGTATAATACTGGCTTCTGGTAGCATCGCGAACTGTCATAGTTATGCTAATTTTATAAGAAGGATGGATTAAGCTGAGAGAAAAGTGAAGAGGAATAAACAAATTTCATTTAAAGATCGCTTATTTGTATATTAACTATTTACTATCGGACTTTTTTTTCTAACTGGAGAATCGTTGAAATCGGCATCTTCTTTAGGAATTTCCATTTCAGTTGCCTCCTCAGCGTCAGATTCTTCGTCTAGTTAGACAGAAAGGAAGTTTTCCATGTCGATATCCACACATTCATCGACATCTTCTTCTATGTCAATTTCCGTAGAAATGTTAGAACAAGTGCGTCCTTGGCAGTGGCGATAAACCGAGGAGCAGTAGAGACCAACCTTGCGACAACTGCAATAACCAGAGCAGCCTTTGGTGCATTTACAGCAAATAATGTTCAAAAGTGCTTCAGGTGCAGGTGGTTGCATTGTAGTTATTGGTAATAGGCCGTTCGATGTTTGTTTCCACCCCCAGCATGTACGTGATAATTGCTCTCCTAGCCAAGTCTGTACTTGATGATACACTCTAAATGAGTGCTGTTGAGCAGCTTTACGTGTAGGCGGTAACGACGCTAGATTCATCGAGTTCTTTACCGTAGCTTTCTCAAAGCAGGAAATCTGAACTCCTCCAAATACATTCCCAACTCGTGTCCTCCATATAATGCAACAATAAATTTCTCCGCTGCAAGATCCAAATGATCAGGATGAGCGCCTGACTATAAGAATGGTGATAAAATGACCTTTAGTTCGCCGTATTTCTCCAGTGTCTTCACGAATTAGCCCTTTCAGGAAAGGTACTGGACTGCGAACTCATTAGCAGCCTGCATTCGCCGAAACAGACCGCTTGCCTTGTCATTATGACCGTTCATGGGATTAATTCTAAATTAGTGCTTCACTTAGATTGTAATGATATCGAGCGGTATGAAACGATGTGTCAAATTCCGTCTGTCGCGACGGAACAAACCGTGTTTCCTTCGAGGCAGTTTGCTTCATACTGTTCAAAATAACTATTCAACAAATGTATTTGTTAAGTGTAAAAGTATTTTTTATAGGATTATCAAACCAGTATAATGTTGCTCAAAAACTCATTAAAATACGGTAAAATTTAAATTTAAATACCACGAACAATTTAAAATTCAAAGAATGTTGCTTGATAGTAACATGCTCAGCGCGAAGTCGTGGAGTACTTAAATAATAAGCTCATAACTTAAAAAATACGGGGCGGGGGGCAAAACTGTAAAGACATTTTTTGTTGTAAATTTCATAAGGAATAATAGTCCTAATATCCATTTTTTCCATTAAACCCATAGTTTCCGAGATTTCCTCAAAAAACCTAAAAATTGTCAATTCAAATTGTTTAAAAAACATGTTCCGGGTGGAATTTGTGTATCCATTTTTGTAATATTCATTACTTACATAATGAAGAAATTTAAAAAAAAAACAGCTTTGTCGCAATTTTTTTCTATTTCCAATTTTTAAGTCTCTGACGCCTGGACTAGTAGGGGAGAGTGGCCTACCTCCGACCCCCCCCCCCTCCCCCCTCTAGCGGCAATGTAGTGAAGCTCATGCTCAAATCGCTTATGCTGTCCTATACGCATAATGTTTACAACTATTTGGATGTTGGCAGTCATGTTCTAAGATGAGTCGTAGTTGAGTTTTAAAGAAATAGTATTTTATGTCATTAGGCGGAAATCCGAGGTTTTTTCAGTTCGTGTTTAATTAGGTCGTAGTACGAGGTATGGTGGGAGGACAAGGCTACGACCTAAACACAGTCTTAAAAATCCGAGGATTTCAGCCAAATGACATATACTATTTTTTCTCACGAATGCCCATTTCTCAAAACAAAACAAACAGAAGTATATGCGGCTCATTTCACGTTGCGTTTATCAGTTTGAAAAAAGGACCCACTTCGGACTAAGCAATCTTTTGGCAGTCTGCGGACTCCCGGTCGGTGTCACGCGGGAAAAACGCCATCTTACGGTCTATAAATAGGCTGGAAAAGGCCCCGAAAAGCATATTTCTCGCGATCGCGAGATTCATTTTTGGTATTCATTCGAATCCAGCTGGAAATTTCTTCTCTTCGCATTCAAGCAAAATGGTAAGTGTTTTGGAAAGTTAATATCCGTATTTTTCCGAAGGACAAGAAGTGAATCGAGAAAATCAGCGAATTCTAATGTAAATTTCAACATTTCGAGCAAAAAACGGTGTGGCCTAACTCCGACCTCCAAATAGTGGCCTAACTCCGACCCGCCTTTTTGCGCTATATTTCATTCTATTAATCTAGCATTTTGATAACTTAACCTCCGAATATCGCCTCTTCCGTTCGAATAGGTCATGTTGAACGTAGTTTTAATGAGAAAACGTAACTACAAATGAACTGAGTTTCTAATCATTTATTGAAGCAGCGCTGCTGCAACTTGTGCCGGGAATTTTTTCGTAGTTCCACTCTCTGTTTTCATTAGAAATCGGCCTTTGTCACGTATTTCATCCGAACAAGTCATGAAGTAGTTAACAAAGACTCATTTTTCTTTTTGTCATCTAGTATCAGCCCCATTCCCTCGTATGCCATACTATACTACTATACTATACTACTGTCAGCTTTAGCAATATATTTGTCAATAGTAGGAGAAATTCTTTAATATCACACTTCGCTGCATTTTTATAACTGTCATTGTCTCAATTAAATTCTGTTACAACTGAATATTGAAGAACGAGGATTTGCGACTAACTCGAGCTTAACAAAAACTATTAATAAGTTTGATTTTGAGTTTCCTACGTAGTACATTATTAATAACTTATCGAAAAAAATTTGTTTGCGTTATTTTAATCGTTTGAATTCATTTATTCTTGACTTGGTCGCACTACAATTTTAACTGACCCAAGCGTGATGGCAGAAATTGCGAGCGAATAACAGAAACGAGTCAAACGTTTAGAACGAAAAAGGCCACATTTTTAAAATACGGTTAGTAATCCCCAACCATCTACCAGTGGAACAATACAGCAAGCAAGAAAGTGATCACAACGGCACAGCGCCGCTGGAAAGTCGTATGTCGAATCCAGTAACAACGATTAAAATGTTGATTAATTTATGCTCTAAAATTCACCACTGTATGAAATAAATGACTTCTTTATTCTTGAAATTGTACAATTTTAAAAAATAATAACTATTTTTTCACGCATCGTTCTGTCCTGATCATTAAAAAAGGGGGGGGGGGGGGTGTCGGAGTTAGGCCATGGTTTTTGAACATCTCGAAAATGGAGTGTTTTACGTATTGTTTTGGATGTTTATAAAAAGAAAAGATACAAATTTGTTTCTACAACAGAAAGTTGCTAGAATAAATTCCCTTCAAAATGATCTAATTTTCTAAAGAATCGGTCAGTTTTTACGCCCGGTATGGGCCAAACAATTTGGGGGGTCGGAGTTAGATCACTCTCCCATACATTCTTTAGTGCAGCAGTAGGCACAAAGCATCCGATTTCTAAAGTATAAGTTAGCTAAATATTTTACCATGAGCCAATAAGATATGTCGAAATTAGATGCTCTGCACCTGCTGTTGCGAAAAATGACATCCCTGAAATTGCTAAAAGTGTATCCTATAACTTCCCAGGTAGGGTTTTCCGACATTGGTAACGCCGGCCAGTACTGTTTCGGCATTGGCAAACCAGTATAGTCTATCAACTTCGGGCCATATTGGCGATTAAATTATTCCTTTATATGTCCAGTGTTTATAGTTGATATTAGTTTTTCGAAGTTAATGCAGTACTACATCAGTATCAAAATTGCGAAGGCACTCCAGTACTGAAATATTCATATTCAACCAATATCTCGTCAGCATCAAAGTGATCCTGGAATATCCATACTGAACTTCAAATATGTTAGTTAGGGGATATCGGGTTAGTAACGGTGTGACATCAGCAAACCGGTATTGCGTTACAAATATCGAATCAGCATCGAATCGATATTAGGATAACCTCAACATGTTTGCATAAGCAAACTCTATACATATAGTCGATACTGGTTTTCGACATTTACATAGCATCGCGTTAATGTTACATTTATAAAGGCATCCAGTATTGAAATATCGACATCCAATCAATATCGAATCACTATCGAAATGATCCAGGAATATCTGTACTGAACTTCAAATAGTTGAAGGATATCAGGCTAATAACAATATGATACCTGAAAGCCAGCCCTAAAAAACAGTATGCTGGTGCTAAAATTATCCACTAGTACGATATTAAGTATTGACATCGAAATGATACTGATAATCAGCATCGCACTGAGAGAAAAGACAAGAGTAAAATTAACTATCTCTTGTCGGGTAAAAATAATTCTACTTAAAGGAGATATTTCTATATTGCACGAGTATTCTACTGTGCATTTAATAAACATAACTACTGTTAAATAGTAGTATGTACTATTGAGATTATTACGATAAAAGAACTAGTAAAAAGAACATACCTATTTAATAGTAAATTACTTTATTAATTTGAAATAATTGCAAAAACTTTTAGTAAGAGTTAAAATCTACTACTAAAATACGTTATTTTTACTCTTATGAATTTAGACGTTATGTAGACAGAGTATGATTTATTATGGCTTTGCTAAGCCCTACTCGTGGATTTTCAGTTTACTTTGATCGAACAAAATCCCGCAGTACAATCAATTTTATAATGATAAAAATATTAATTCAAATAGTTATAATTTCCTTTTCCACTCAGTATGTTATTAAAATCTTAAAACGGTAAGCTGAGAGAGAGAGAGAGCATTTATTTATGCATACTAGACAAGTAGTTTAAACCGCCATTTAGTAGCAAAGCTAACATCTTATGTTACAGTAGCTGACCAAGAAAGATGCCAGCTTCATATCCAGACAGTCGCGCGATCACGCCCCGACGCAGCCAGAAAAATGTTTAATCGATGAATAAGCTTAGAGATGATCGATAGGAAAGATAATAAGACAAGAATAGAATCCACAAGCATAAAGGGCAATTGTATATGTAACGAATTATTCAGGTATTATTTTTTCTGGATTTGGTTGCAGGAGGTTGAGTGGTGTGGACGTATGCTGGAAGTGGTGTGACAAAACTTGTAGGAAAAGCGATTATAAGAGAGGGTAAGAGTAGTACAGGTAATAATCAGAAAACGCAGAGCTAGAGTTAAAGGATAGACCATAATGGTTTGTTGGGAGAAGGAGGGTAAAGATAGGAAATTAGGAAAAGCAAGGAAAAGTTAGAAGTGAGGTTAGGTGAAGCGTGGAGAAGGAAGAAAGGCGAGAGAGGAAGACAGCGTGGAAAGATCAGAGTCGATAAGGTAGGGAAGCGGCAGACCGGCGGTGGAGAATGAAGGGAACTAGCAGGAGAAGACAGTCATGAACAAGGTAAAGAGAGAGGTAGAACTTCCAACGCTGAGAGGATAGGGAAGAAAGGCCGCGGGGAGAAGAATTTGGACAACCACTAGAGAGAGATTGAGAAAATAAAAAACGAGGCGGAAGACAGCCGGGTGGAAAAGAATCTGGTAGCAGAGGGAATCACGCAACAGGTGAAGGCATTTTGGAAGGAAATCTCGGAGCGGATTAAGGCTCAGTTTCAGGATATGAAAAGAGAATTAATGAAGATGAAGGAGATGAAGGAGGTTTTGGTAAAACCAAAAGAAGAGCTGGAAACAGGGGAGGAGAAAGGGGAAATGAAGGCTTAGACGTTGGAGAGGAAGAGCACGGAGGAAGGAAAAGGCCTGGAAGTTCGAGAGAAAAGGAAGCGCATGAAGTTGGAAGAGGAGTTCTCCACAAGCATCAAGGAAAATTGGGAAGAAAAGGTGGAGGTTATGAAAAGGAAGAACAAGCGGAGGGAGCGGAGGATTTTCACCGACAACGACCTTACGCAAGAAAAGAGGGAGGTTCAAAAGAAGTTAGCGGTAATAGGGAGAAGAGCGAAACTGAAAGAAAAACAGGTCAAGGAGTGGTACAAAAGGCATCGCAACGAGGGAAATTGGATTCCAGGATCGAGTCTGGAACAAGAGGAAAGCGGTGAGCAGGCTTTCCGGCTGGAGCAGGAGCACAGAAAAAAAAGAATAAGGCAGAAAGAGCAGGGTAGAAAGGGCGGTGGAGGACGCTACTCCGGTTAATGGAAGGTTTAAATAGTAGGGACAGGGACTTTTGGAGGCACGTGAAGGCATTCGTTTTAGCATCGACCCAATGTAGGCATTCGATATCGCATCGCTTATCATTTCAAGCATGCTGCCAGTAGCAGACCAATATCAAGAGCCGACATCACGCCAATGTTGGTGATGCCGGCTCCCAATATTGAGCCGATATTGGGCCGATTGTATGACCCCACCTGGGTTATCTGATTATTTGAAAATATAAAAATGCATTGAAGTGGGATCTGATTTGCAATTATTTGGTACGCCAAAAACTATTCAGTTAAGTTTAATTTAACAAAACTCGATAGAACATTTGCTAAGATTCTACATAGATAATAACGTAATGTTATACAGCTGATTTATTTTCATACATATTTTATATCATACGAGGACCTGTGAAAGATTGACTCAATGAAATAATTCTATTGTAAGATTAAACAGTGGAGAATGTACAGATATCATCTGATACTGATATTGATAGTTCCTTCATTAATATCCGAGTAAGAAATATCAGTTATAATAGGTCGCCCTTTTGATATTATTAATAATTATGAATTGTGTACTGTTTGTGAACTCAATATAAGCTCTGTAGACTCTTCTCTTATATTCTACAAAAAACCAACCGCTTCTTGGCAGTGCTTCTTAGAATGTTAAGCAATAAATGTATTCAAATAAACTGAAATCGAAACATAGACTGCGTAATTCTCATAGTCGAAGATTTTTGTACTACAAATAATATAGAAACAATGTACAAATTCCTGAAAGTCGATTTTTAATTTCAAATAAAAGATTTTTATATTAAACTAGCAGCCCGTCCCGGCTTCGCACGGGTAGATTGTGGATTGATTTTGTCCGTCCACCATTCTTTAAATACATTTTTAATACAAAACTTTTAGTATTTTTCCCGGGCTACGCAATGGTCATATTGGATTTGACCTTGACCATGACCGTTAAGGTTATATCGAGGTCAAATTAATTTTTTTTCACGTTCAAATGTGTCCTTGACCATTTTTTTCATGTTACCTTTATTGTCAGCGGAGGTCAAATTTAGGTCAAGTATAGTTCGACTTTTTGAACACCCTGTGTAAGATTTACTAACTCAGAAGCCTTCGCGGGCATGCGTCCAACCATTTCCCAACTTTTCATCGCAATCGAATGAACGGTTTAGGAAGGCATAATAATCATCGTACCGGTACTTTTTGAACACCTTTTATAAGATTTACTAATTCAGAAACCTTCGCGGGCATGCGTCCAACCATTCCCCAAAGTTTCATCGCAATCGGATGAACGGTTTAGGAAGGCATAATAATCATCCGTACCGGTACTTTTTGAACACCCTGTATAAGATTTACTAACTCAAAAACCTTTGCGGGCATGCGTCCAACCATTCCCCAACTTTTCATCGCAATCGGATGAACGGTTTAGGAAGGCATAATAATCATCAGTACCAGTACTTTTTGAACACCTTTTATAAGATTTACTAACTCAGAAACCTTCGCGGACATGCGTCCAACCATTCCCCAACTTTTCATCGCAATCGGATGAACGGTTTAGGAAGGCATAATAATCATCAGTACCGGTACTTTTTGAACACCTTTTATAAGATTTACTAACAATAAGAAACCTTCGCGGGCATGCGTCCAACCATTCCCCAAAGTTTCATCGCAATCGGATGAACGGTTTAGGAAGGCATTTGATATTACCTTAAAGGTCACGGTCAAGGTCAAATCCAATACGACCACTGGGTAGCCAAGGGAAAATTCTTAAAGTTTTGTATTAAACATTTTTCTCTAAAATGTTTTCCCGCTGAGATAATCGGCCGTACCGGGACTTTTTGAACACCCTGTATAAGATTTACTAACTCAGAAACCATCGCAGGCATGCGTCCAACCATTTCCCAAAATTGCATCGCAATCGGATGAACGGTTTAGGAAGGCATACGAGACATACAGACAGACAGACAGACAGACAGACAGACAGACAGCAGACAGACATTCATTTTTATATATATATAGATTGTAAATAGGTATTCTCACTTTTTACTTTAACACCTATGCTGATATAAATGAGTAGAAACCAGCAGTTGTCACTTAAGATCACTAACCAGATTACGAACAAATATTACTAAAGAACTAATGTGGAGTAAATTGTCATTAGAGTTCGTAAGTTTCGAGGATCACATGTCTACGAGACATTAGTGAATACCTAATGAACACTTATAAGTACTGATGAAAAACAAATAAACACTGAGCAGTTGCCATTAGTGCGAATTAGTATCCATTAGTATTTTATTAGTACTTTTCTATAAAGGTAGTATATTATTGTATCTGAAAATTGAAGAAACTTTTAACAGTATGGCAGATTCTCTACAGGGACAAGTAATGACAATAGGCGATCTACATAGAGTTGAAGGAAAGCGCCCCAGACAGCCAGTCAACCCCTTCGAACAAGAACGCCCTGAACTGTTGATAGTTACATTGGATTGTCCTCTATTGTTCTCCCTCAAACGACTCGGAATACGTCCCCAAGTACATCGGAGCATGAGAAATATCGATTGAATCGTTTCGGGTGGAAACAAAAGAACAATCACCATATCGTCTGTTGGCGTCGCGCTTGCACGAAGGCTTCGACTAGTCGACTAGTTCGAAGCATTGACACCGTGAAATGACCGAACCTAGTTATTTTCTGTATTGCGTAAAATCCGTTGATGGGAGGAAAATTTAAATTGCACATTTGCCCAATTAATTCTGAATCAAATTCGCGCTATTTATATCAGATTTCTCTGTATAGATACCTTAATTAGCTAATTTGTTCAATTAAATTGTGACAAAAATTTAAAAACTAATACAAACGATACTAATGTTTACCTCCATTGTAAGATAAACTAACAAATAACCATCCTTAACCTTCAAGCGCCCGCGCCTGAAATAGTGACACAGTCTCCCGCAAGACGGCCATCTGGCTGCTCAATATTTTTTTCCTTTTCTGTCATTCTAACTTCATATTTACTGGTTACTAAAGGGTAACTGGCTTAGGTAACATTAGTATTTCATTTAAACAAGCTTTAATAAAACGAAAAATCAAAATGGCACATATAGCAAGGAGAAAAATTCCCATGCTAACTAAAACTGAAAATCAATGATACAAAATCTGGCAAAGAAACGAGTAAATGAGGATTATATCGGGGCTTCACCGTTCGATTCACACTGATAAAGAAATGCCGCGCGTTTTTCGAAAAAGTCGGCCAATTGGCCACCCACGCGGACGCTCGAAGGTTAACCTACTCGTCGTATAACGATTGTACCATTGTCCGCGATCAAAGCACCCATAGCAAAATTGCGAGTTTTGCATGAGCACCCCTGTGGTTCTCCTTATCCAATAGAATCACCGGAGAAGCGTGAATGCGCATGCGTAGTCATCCGCAAGTGTTGGCGTCGCCAGCAAGTTCAGATCGGTTTTAATGAAATGTCATTGACATATGGTAGGTACGTCGGATTTATGAGTAATAAAGTATTATAAATATGTGGCATTCCCTCTCATTTTAGACGCCCAAAAAATGTTTCAACATCAAGTTATATGAGTAAAACAATTTCGTGAAGTTATCAATTAAAACTCATTACAAATTACGGAATAATCGTATCTTTTAACTTTCATTTTTGAAATCGATAGCTAACCCCTATCGGTAGTAAGTTTTTCTCTTCAGGTTACACGAGTAAAAAGAAAATTTTGAGCAGTTACATCGTAGAACTCCGAGTCGTCTGGGAGATACAACGATTATTCGATTTTCTTTTTTATACAAACATCATATCTCTTGCGACCGAGAATTCCATAATTTAGCTTTGTACAATATTTTCTTACTCCTCGAATATAAACAAAAAAAGTTACCACCGATAGAGCTTGATCTTCAATTGCAAATATACAAAATAAAAAATACGATACTCTATAATTATTTCTCTCTTGTGTATACAGGGTGGACCAGGTTAAACGTCATTTTTTTTTATATGTGAGAATAACAAAAAAAGTAGACTTTCAGAAGAAAATTTTTTTCAAAAATGTTTCCTAACAAAGATACAGGGTGTAAAAGTTTCGAAAAAAATGGTTTTCTCATCATAACTTCTAAACTACTTGATCGATTTCCATGAAGTTTCGCACACAGGCTAATGTAGAACAGCTCTAAGCAATAATTAAATAATTTTTGAAATTCTCCAGTGGCGTAGATACTAGGGGCCGGTACCCCCCTTTCCCCCTCCAAATCTTCGGCGCCACTGGATATTTTGCAAAAAAAATTTAATTATTGGATTCGACGTTTAATTTAGAGAAAAAAATCACCCTTGTAAATTTTTGATTTATGGCTTCGTTTTTGAGATGTTTATTTTAATTTATAAGGTTGCGAGCAGGCCAAAGCTAGGTTGAACTCCATTAATTGTGATATGTGATAGAGCAACAACAAAAATAGATTCTCATGAGAAAATTTTTTTCAAAAATGTTTTTTAACAAAGATATAGGGTGTTAAAGTTTCGAAAAAAAATGGTTTTCTCATCATAACTTCTAAACTACTTGATCGATTTCCATGAAATTTCGCACACAGGCCAATGTCGTACAGCTCTAAGTAATAATTAAATAATTTTAAAAAATTCTCCAGTGGTGTAGATACTGGGGGCAGGTACCCCCCTTTCCCCCTTCCCATTCTTCGGCGCCACTGGACATTTTGCAAAGAAAATTTAATTATTAGATTTCCCGTTTAATTTAAAAAAAAATCATCCTTGCAAATGTTTGATTTGTGACTTCGTTTTTGAGATATTTATTTAAATTTATAGGGTTTCGAGAGCAGGCTAAACGTTATGATTGAACTGCCAAGAAAATACAATATGAGAGGCCAAAACTGTTTTTAACATTTTATTACTGACTAGACATACATCAAAGATACAAAAAAAGCTAATCAACAATTAAATTATGTTTTACAATAAGTTCTCAAAATGGAATCCACCGACCTCAATGCATTTTTGAGCTCTTCTGTGGCCACGGAATTAATTGCCGCTAAGACTTGAGGACGGTTTCTCTTCAGTTGACGGCACGCCTCTTCAATACGTTCCACCAAATCAAAAATTTGCAAGGGTGATTTTTTTCTTTAAATTAAACGGGAAATCCAATAATTAAATTTTCATTGCAAAATATCCAGTGGCGCCGAAGATGGGGAAGGGGGGAAGGGGGGAAGGGGGTTACCGGTCCCCAGTATCTACGCCACTGAAGAATTTTTTAAAATTATTTAATTATTACTTAGAGCTGTACGCCATTAGCCTGTGTGCGAAATTTCATGGAAATCGATCAAGTAGTTTAGAAGTTATGATGAGAAAACCATTTTTTTTCGAAACTTTGACACCCTATATCTTTGTTAGGAAACATTTTTGAAACAAATTTTCTCATGAGAATCTATTTTTTTTTATTGCTCTATCACATATCGCAATTAATGGAGTTCAACCTAGCTTTGGCCTGCTCGCAACCCTATAAATTAAAATAAATATCTCAAAAACGAAGCCATAAATCAGAAATTTGCAAGGGTAATTTTTTTTCTCTAAATTAAACAGGGAATCCAACGATTAAATTTTCTTTGCAAAATATCCAATGGCACCGAAAATTGGGAGAGGGAAAGGGGGGTACCGGCCCCTAGTATCTACGCCACTGGAGAATTTTTAAAAATTATTTAATTATTGCTTAGAGCTGTTCTACATTAGCCTGTGTGCGAAACTTCATGGAAATCGATCAAGTAGTTTAGAAGTTATGATGAGAAAACCGTTTTTTTTCGAAACTTTGACACCCTGTATCTTTGTTAGGAAACATTTTTGAAAAAAATTTTCTTATGAAAGTCTACTTTTTTTTATTGTTCTATCACATATAAAAAAAATGACGTTTAACCTGGTCCACCCTGTATATGGAGCATTTCACAAGAAAACGACAAAGCGAAACCCATAGGGGGGGTCGGGAATTTACTTCATATATTTTTTTTCTTAAAGGTTTTTGGGTTCTAAACATACTTCCAAGTGGATTTTTTTTATTGCCTTTGTTTAAACGGAATATCTCTCGACAATATTGAAAAATATGATTTTCAGGGATAATTTTCGAATAGAAGAAATGATAAATAATTTCAACACAATTGTGATATATCGACTCTTATATTATTTATAATGAATTATGATTTTATTGATATTTATTAAGTGTTTTATTGAATAAAATTTGACATAACATCTACTATTTTTCATTATACCAAGGACTTGATAGTCTGGCGAAAATGAATATCTTTTTGTTCTAATTTTTCCATTTTCGTCAGGAATAATGCAGTGAGAGCGCAAAGTATTACGGATGGGCTTTGCGCGACAGAAGCGATCTGATATATATATAATTCCGATTTTATCACATTATAATTTGTAGCATCCCAGTAACGAAATGTTAATATACAGGCACACAAAGAAAAAAAGTTCCTGTTCCCGGAAACAGACCAGTATATCTTTATGTTTTTGAGGTCGCTGAATCCGAATCCGGTATCCGTTTGCCTCCATCACGTCACGTTCAAGGTCATTTCAAGGTCAAATCCAGGAAAAATAGTCAAATCGATTCAAGTTATTATTCCTATATATTTTTGGGGTCGCTGAATCCAAATCCGACGTCCGTTTGATCCGACAAGGTCAAATTCAAGGCCATTTCAAGGTCAAATTTATTTATTCTCCCAAAAATGAATTTTTTTACTGCAGATTCTGAAAGAACGGGAAATTTTACGTCTAGATATGTATCCAATTTTTTTGATAACATAACCCCTAAGCTCATTTCAAGGTCACTTTATATTATTGTATGGAAGGTTCATATGACAATTGCAAAAATAAGAAAATGTGTCTTCACGAGAATAAACTACCACGTCAATATGTTTTCGAGGTCACTGAGTTAGAATCCGGGGTTCGTTTACCACCAGTATGTCAGGGTCAAATTCATTTCAAGGTCAAATCCAGCAAAAATGTTCAAATCTTTTCGCATCATCACTCCGTTATATTTTTGGAATCACTGGAACGTGTATTTTGTATTTCACTCTGCTACTTCTTCATCGTTTCGCCTTCTTTTATAACGTACTCGTTTATTCTCAAAAGATCTGTGCAAGGGATTTCTCTTGCGTTTTTTTCCTTTTTCCGCGCTTTCTCTTTGCAACATCCAACAGAAATCTGCCATCATGTTTTCATCCCATCCACCCTGAAATCTTCGTTCTACATCTTTAAAATCTTGGTGGAAACGTTCTCCTTGTTCTTCACTGAAATTTGCCAACGTTACCTGGAAATTCGTCCACATGACTGTCCATCATATGTAATTTTAAACTCATGTTACATTCCAGTCTCCTGAAATTCTCAACCATGTCAGAAATTATTTTGTTTAGTCCGAGCACTTATGATTGCCTAGAAAATTACTACATACTTTCTTGAAGCTGACCCACGCATTCTTCTCAATAGAACTCATTTGAGTTACGAAGTGATTGTCTCTAAACATTTTTCTGATCTGAGGTCCATCGAATACTCCCACGCCTACTTTAGCATCAGATAGACCTGGAAATTGATCTCGTAAGTATTTGTATCAATCGCTTTCTTTATTCAACGCTTTGACGAATGGTTTCATGAGTCCTAACTTTATATGTAATGGAGGTATCAATACCTTCTTTGAATCTATCAACGGCTGCTGTAAGATATTGTCGGATCCTACAACGAAGGATGTTCTAGGATCCCAAACCTTTTTCACGTAATGATTTTGTTTATCTCTACTATCCCATTTACAAAGATAACACGGTTTTTTTGTATAGCCAGATTGCTGTCCCAAAATCATTGTGAGGATTTTAAAATCTCCGCAAACTTGCCATTTGTGGTCATCATATTTTATTGCTGCTAATAGAGTTTTCAAACATTCATACGATTCATTCATAACAGTCGAATGCGCAACTGGTATTGGTGCGTACCTATACATTAGTATTGTGGAGTAAGACTGCTTTGAGACTACGTTTACTAGAATCGATAAAACGTCTCCATTGATCAGCACTATAAGTATCGGGCTTTAATTCGTCGATTAATCCTTTGACATTATTACAATAAACGAGAGACTTATTTGAATTACGAGCGAAAAAGCTCCTACATTTTTTTTCTCTTGTCCTGTAAAACGTTACCTTCGTTTTCTTCTCTTCAGCAGATTTCTCTTTTTCAACGTAGAAGCACAGTACTCGGCAACATCTTTCGGCAATCCCATGTTACGAATGAAATCGTTCAGTTCTTCCTGTGAGAACAATTGAGGCTTTTTATTCTTACAACCCGTTGGAACGTATTCATGAGAATCATCTTCAGTTTCACTTTCTTCATCATTCGTTTGGCCATCTTCGCTGCCACTTTCATTTCCGCTCATACATCTCTCATTGTCATTATCAGTTTCATTTACACACATGTAACTTTCATCTTCGCTATCAGTTCCACTCATATAGCTCTTATCTCTATTATTATCATCGTACTGTTCATCCTCATTCACACAATCTGTACGCTGATCTATATTTTCTCTTTCAACGTTTGCTTTAATCTCGTCTATTTCCATTCCATCTGAACTAAAATTCCGTTTGTTTGTATTGTCCTCGTTGGAAATAACAGGTATGACACTCGTAACGTTAGCATACTTTAATGTGATTTACTTTTCATATTGTACCCAGTTAGATGTTTTGCAGAAATAACAATCTTGTCTAGATTTCGCTTTGGTCCAATGTATTGGTATAAGAAAATTGAGATATTTCTTGTCTCGAGATTTATCATAACGATGAAACATTGTGTTACAAGAAGCACAAATGATGTGTGGTACCCAATCATTACCTTCATCTATCATGTTCAAATCAAAACAATCCTTATACATATTCCTTATACGCTCTGAAATACGTTTGCGATTCTCTTTGATGCTTCATACTTACCACAAACATAACAAAATGAATCTGGATCCTTATTGCATATGTGATCCGAACTTGTAGTGATAGACTCTACAGTAGCCAAGTTTTCCACCAATGCAGAGCTGCGGTCGCTTGATGACGACGATTGCTTGCCCGCTTGCTTACCCAGACCAACCGCCGATACTGGGGTTCCTTGTGAGAACCCCTGTATCGTAACACATTTCCGTGTGCCTGCCATGACGTCTTGGACGCCTTCATCCAGGGATTTTGCCGGAAAAATAAACAATAAAAAACCCGTTACCCACCGTCACCATGTGGAGGTACCCTGGGTGCAGGCACACCACACATATTCGCTGTATCAAATTTACAACGATGAGCTCCAATTCACTTGAATTGAGAGATCACGTGACTGGATTTCAAAATTTATTTTGCGGTACGAGAACAGATTTATTCTCGCTCGGAACTGAGTGAGTTGATGCATGGAAAAAGAAACTTGGCAGATCTCCAAACAGACCTCCGCGTCTTTTAAACGTCAAAGACGTGTACCGCTCAATGGATCATTCGGTCATGGACGCCGATCCGCGGTAATGCATTGAAGACACGAGAGAGCTAGAAAACCGCCATAGGCAACAGCCTCCCGACTGACCGCTCCATCACGGCCTCTCTTACTACAGACCCGAGCCGGCGCGATCGAAGCTCCGCTATCCACTCCACGCGCAACCCGGCGCCCTATGAGTGGAAACACGTCGACCGGCACTCCCATGGAGGGGGTCAGCTTGGACTTTAGATTATAACATTTTTGCTAGATTTGACCTTGACCTTGGGGGTTATGTTATCAACAAAATTGAATACATATCTAGACGTAAAATTTCCCGTTCTTTCAGAATCTGCAGTCAAAAATTCATTTTTAGCAGAATAAATACATTTGACCTTGAAATGACCTTGAATTTGATCTTGTCGGATCAAACGGACATCGGATTTGAATTCAGCGACCTCAAAAATATATAGGAATAATAATTTGAATCGATTTGACTATTTTTCCAGGATTTGACCTTGAAATGACCTTGAACGTGACGTGATGGAGACAAACGGACATCGGATTCGGATTCAGCAACCTCAAAAACATAAAGATATACTGGTCTGATTCCGGGAACAGGAGCTTTTTTTTGTGTGCCTGTGTTATCCGGCTTAGATGCTCATTCATATAGAGCCATTGGAGTCATTATTTGTTCATGTGCTGGCAATTAAAGACTTGCTCGAGCAGCTAATCGCTTAACAGTTCCCCCCAATACCATCGGAAGGGCCATTGCCGCGCGCTGTGGCAAAAAAATGCCATTCAGCATCGACGCCAAAATCTTCAAAATGATAATAAATACTACAGAAATTTTTAAAATTTTTAAATTACTGTGGCGCCTCGTCTCTGAGAAGTAAATCATCTTTGATGGCATTGGTGTAAACGATTTTTAAAAATCATTGATGATTCTAGAAAAAGCGTAAACCCTGTACGAGTCATGATGCAAGAAATTTGGCATAATGCGCAGGGCAAAGGCCCTCCGATGGTATTAGGGGAACTGTTAAGCGATTAGCTGCTTCTGTCGCGCAAAGCCCATCCGTGATAACTTGCGCTCTCACTGCATTATTCCTGACGAAAATGGAAAAATTAGAACAAAAAGATATTCATTTTCGCCAGACTATCAAGTCCTTAATATATTGAAAAAACAGTAGATGTTATGTCAAATTTTATTCAATAAAATACTTAATAAATATCAATAAAATCATAATTCATTATAAATAATATAAGAGTCGATATATTACAATTTTGTCCTACATTTCGCTTTCCTTATCGCGATTTTTGGTAAATAACTTACTCAACGGTTAATTTTTTTGTGATTAAGTTTCAGCAAATATTACTGATGAAAAAAATTTTCTTGTTTGCATTTTTTTTCTAAAATAGTGCATAAAATATTGAAAAATCGCCATTCCATGGTGTGTGCTGGCTTAACAAATTTGTGATTCCTTGAAGATTAAGTTAAATTTGTTTTTCCTGAAATAAAAAACGGCGTATTTTCAGGAGGCGAAAAAATAGTTGTTATTTTCGTTTCTGCCGGTACTGGTAATACCGGATATTTTTTTCCAAAAAATACATTCAAAAACAAAACTTTTTTGTATTTGAAGTTTTTTGAAATGATCATTTCTTCTATTCGAAAATTAGCCCTGAAAATTATTATACATTTTTCAATATTGTCGAGAGATATCCCGTTTAAGGTATTCCTAGCGCGAGATGAAAAATTACAGAGAATGCTAATTTTTTTGTACAATGGAAATGAATATCGTAAGATTATTTTTGAAAAGTTTCAGGTCCGGTTACCAGGCATTTAAGAAAGAATTTTGATTCTGAAATTAGAAAATTTAACATGTAGCCTTATGGAAGACTCCACTTTTCTACACTTTAATGCCGAAATCCTCATGTTTAAAATTTATACACATTAAATAAAACCATTTCCATATCTTCAAAAAATTGCATAGAATCTTTTTAGTTCATAAAAATATAAGGTCACCAAATGTTTGACAAAGATATTGATGTTCGTAAACAGCAAAACGTAGAGTTTTGACGATAGAATATAACCTGAAATAGAATTGGCAGCGTTGTATCGGTTGCATCATAGGGTTCGTGCATGGCCGAGTGATGGCGCGACAGTAAGCAACGTTGAACGCCACTGGTGGCCATCTGAGAAGTATTGTCGTTATGAATTGTAGGTACCGGCTCTAATGGTACAGAAGTGAATTTTATTATATTTTTAAAAAATGGGAGAAATTTCGATATTCAAATTCTTTTCGATGAGTAAAAATTTCGATGAGTATGAGTTGGCGGCAATATTTGACCGCAGTACACTGAATTCGGTGATTTATAGAGGTTATGTTTCAGAGCTGCACGGATATACGATTATTCTACTCAGGGCCGTACTCCTGTCATTTCATAAAGTATGTGATGCGACGTTGCCAGATTTCAAATTTGAATATTTTTCCAAAATTTGAAAATGTAAATAATAAACTTGAATACTTATTGGCCTTATCTTATTTATTCATTATCAGTATTATAGGGAATATGAGTTTATTATATGACGTAGAATTACTGATTTATGAGGGGCCCGCCTGTGCACCCTTAAATATCGCTCCTACGCGCTAGGAATACCTTAAACAAAGGCAATAAAAAAAATCCACTTGGGAGTATGTTTAGGACCCAAAAACCTTTAAGAAAAAAAATATATGAAGTAAATTTCCGACCCCCCCCCCCCCCCCCCCAATGGGTTTCGACTAGATAAGCTAGGACAGTTCTGGCCCACCTATCCCCACCCCCAGCCTCGCGATAGGTGACGCCATGCCGACACCCCCTCCCTAACCTGATCCGGACAATCACCCCTTTCGAAACCCCCCTCTCTAACCTCATCTGGATAATCTCCCTTTCGACATCCCCTCCCTAACCACACCCCGGGCAATTTCGCTCTCGATATGCTTACATAACACGCGTCACTGCAATCATGCTATCTCCGGTTGCACATTGTGCTTAGAGGATACATCCAAGGCAGGTTCGGCCTTGCCCCGGGTAATCTCGCTTTCAACCCTTGATCTCCGGTTGCGCATCGTACAGCGCGCATGCGTCATGGTGGGGGATTTGAATCCACACCGCGGAGCGCTAGACCGAAATTACGGTGACGTCGGACATGCAGGTTCGGCCTTGTCCCCGGGCAATCTCGTTTTTGACCGTGATGTCCTGCACGCATGTGTCGTGTTAGGGGATTTGAATTCGCACCGCGGGCAGTAAGGAATTTCTTCTTCCGGTAACTATTCTACCATCGGGGAATCGTAGTTTAAATAACGAGACCAAATTTTATTCCTTTTATTTTTCCTTTATTGGAAAAAAAATATCTGTACAAAACAAAAAATTAGCCATCTTGTCAATAAACACAATCCTTCATCATGAGTAGCGGACCATCGTAATCTCTCTCTCTCTCTCTCTCTCTCTCTCT